>KZ062471.1:81770-108753 GCA_002091835.1 Anopheles maculatus | reverse complement strand
CGCTCTTCCTGTAAGGATGGTAGTAGAGATCGATATTAGAGAAATGGCAGCGCGAGCGATTTTCGCTAACCATACACTGCATACGTGCAAGTAGACATTCAGTTCAAATAAAAGGCTTATGTATATATATGTAGGGGGGGTATTTTGCGTACACACTGGATGCACCGCTAGCATCCACTGTTGGCAGTAATATTTGAAGATTACACGTCCATTGGTTCCTAGCGACAAATGCACCTCCGCAAAGTGCATCAATGGATAGTTCAATTCTTTACAAATGGAGCAAATAGATCCGCAAAAAATAGTTGCCAAAAACCTCATAATAGCTCTGCATAAAATGTACACGCGTTTGTCGTGTCGAATGATGTTAGCTGTCCATCATCATCTACGAAAACCAACTGGATAATAACGCTCAAACCATAGAGATTAGTTGTTATAGGCAAAAAAAAAAACGATACTATACAAACTTTTTGATTAAGAAGCGATTTTGTTCAGCGAAATGAAAAATGATCCTTAAGTATGTATAAAGATGTGTTAGCCACACGGATGCCGTTGCCGTTACTGCTAGCAAACTATAAGACAAAACTAAACATCAAAGCCATCAAAAGTTGTAACGCAACTGCAACAGGAACAAATCTATCCGATGTTCACTAGCTGATCGTCGCATCTAAAGGGAAAGATGATCTATCTAATCTGTTTAAGGTTTATCGTCTCACAATAAGATCTTCGATACTACTTGTAAGATGTACTGTAATGCAACTAGCATCCGAGCTTCGCTGTATGTACGCTAGTAATAGATTTCTATAAACCTATTTACGGTCGAGCAAAAAGAGATAGTTATGATATGGCACTGTGCAACTTTATACACAAAAACAAACGCTAAAACGTATACAATTCTCATAACTGCTTATAATAGGTATCTGTATAGGGGGAGTTCTATAAATATATTTTTCTTTAGTTTACATATGGAGCACACACTACGACAGCAAATGCAATAATATGTATATATATGTATATAGATAGATAGGTATATGTTTATACAGCACAATATTTCGATATTATATGATTTGCTTGATATCCGTATTAAATGTGGTTACCTCATAGTCAACACCGTTGACACTGCATGGTACATTTGATTGGATTTGGTACTAATTGTGTTTACCGAATTGCAAAAGTAATAGGAAGGCAATAAAGAAATCAAATGAAAGTTTTCGTTAAACAACAATTGATATCACAAAATCACACACACACGTACACGTTACACGTATGCGTCAGTTATAATGCGTGTTCTAGACAGTAGGACGGTGCCTAAACTGGACAGGGGTTTGCATATTGTAGACAGGTTTGCAGAAGAGAATGGCTTCTAAACAGAAAGACTTGGACTTGGAATGCGACTGTTTTACGACGGCTGATCATTCGCAGAGAGGATGCAGAGATGATCTCTATATTTTAGTTTTGTGTTTAATATTAATTAGAAGAGATCGCGATCTGCCACGGTTCGGTAGATACTGTGTACAAGGAAATCAATAATTAGCACTTTGTAACAACGTCACTCAAAAGACTGTGCGAAAAACGCTACGGTTCCGCGTTAAAAGAAAGCCATTAGGCATCGTTGAAATAATTCGTCTAATAATGGTTGCCTTTCAAAACACAACAATAGGAACCTAAAAGTCATTGAACCAGATGCCATCCTCATTCTTCCAAGCTGGCAGGAGAATGAGCACGAAGAAAAAAAGAAAAGAAAAACAAACCCAAAAAAAAGTATAATAAATGACAAAAACATGCCAATAGACGACACCATTTGCTGGGTTGCGATCAAAAGCGAGCAGAAACAGTTAATTCGCACGGTAACTACGGCACAAGCTAGGCGTGCTAAGCGCAAGAGCGGTGCAAAATTGTGCCCCGTTCGCTGACACACACACACACCCAGATCCTTAAGGATCTCGCCACCATTATTACGTTGAGCCGTTTTCCCGCTTCTTTTTTGTTGTTGTCCCGATACCGTGGTGCAAATCGTGCAGCGTTAAAATAGAAAAGCAAGGTTATGTACCGCCCTCTTGCTCAACTGTAGTACACAGCGTTAGCATCTGCGATGAAAGCGAATGATGATGCCCTGCAGACAGTCGCATTCGTGAAAGACGGTGGCACTACAACCATTTGCGCACACGCCTGAAATGGGGATGCCTCTTTGCCTAATGGATGGTTCCCGGTAATGAACCTGGACCCACGCGAGAGCCTGCCTAGATTGAATGGTTTTTGTGCGATGGGTGGTTACGGCGATGTCGGAGTTGGTTGCATGGGGTGGGAGGGAGTGAGGTATGGGTAAAGGCACTTTTAAAAGCGTGAGTGAGCGGTGTTAAGAAACCGGCAGACATTATAAAAGGATTGCGGAAAGCCCGGGCATGGACAAGGCGTGAGCAATTCGCGCAGCAAGAAAATGGAAAAGTCATCTCGGCGAAAGTTTAAGGTGAAGCAAAGATAAAGGTTTGTGGAGAGGTGGGTGTGTGTGTGTATAACACGTTAAGCGAACATAAAGCGAGCGATAAATGCGAAGAAAGGCTTGAAACTTAAGATATTGCACACGGTATAGTGCCAGGAGTTTTCGGAACGGAGGGCGGTGGGTTATCGGTAGAACAAAAGGTAAGAAACAAACTGACAAAACAAAAACAAAACTGGAGTTCATTCAAACAGCTACAATAATCAGCAGAGAGAGAGAGAGAGAGAGCGAGAAAGAGAGAGCGAGAAAGAGCGAGAAAGAGAGAGAGAGTAAATAAAAAAAAACGGTTCCACTTACCTATCGTTCGCCGAACCTGCCGGTTTCAGGCTACGGAACGCTTTTAGCCACTTAGTCTTCATTGAGGAAGAACTAGAAGAAGACATTTTACGTTCACCGCGAGGTGAACCAGGATCTATTCTACCCAAAAATAACTCTTTCTGTAACGAGAATGCGCAAAGTAGAAGAAGGGAAAAGGAAGATAAAAGAGAAAAAAAAACACAGTGAAATTACGGACAGAAACCCTATCCACTAGCGCAGTTGCGTTTTATAAGTGTTTACTGTGTTAGATGTAATACAATTTTAATTATTCCAACTATAACCGATCGTCACTAATGGCCTTCAATGTGTGTGTTTGTGTGTATAAGTGTTGTCATGAAACGGACTAGCTCCATACATTCTATCGTTCTATGGAAACTCGTTTCAAGATGATTAAATATGTATCCACTATCTAGAACAGAAAAGCTAATATCTAGAACGGCATGGAAATGTTATAGCAGCAGGTAGTAGCAAACAGTAGTATATAGAGGTGTTACAAAGAGTTATAGAAATATAGGTAAGACTATAAAGTAAAGAAGAGAACAGTATAAACACAACAACACAGCTTCGAAGTGGTATTAAAAGTGGTCTGAGCTATGGCTAAACTATCGATTCGACTAGCGTTAAAAAGTTGTATAAATCTACACCTAGATTGCGGCAACGTCGAGTGGCGTTCAAGAAGAAGCTGTATATATATATGTGTGTGTTTGTGTGTGTGTGTGTGTGTGTGTGTGAGTTCGTGTTATTGCTAAGAAATGGATTGCATCCAATCATACAGCTGAAGTGGGCAAGCCTTCCAGCTGTGTGATGTGTGATGCATCTCGTCGTTCGCTTTCTTTGCTTTCTTGCAGAGCACTTTTTTTCTTCCCTCCACTAGCGTCAGCTGGTAAAGAATCCCGCACCAACTATTATGGTTTTCTAGTTTATTCAGGTCAAGAGCTCTATCCGATCTGTGCGAGCAGCAGCTGGCGCACAGGTCGTTCCGTAATTTTTTACCATCCCATTTGCTGTTTGGGTACGATGCGGTGCTACTACGCGGCCATGATCGTATGAGCGTCAACATCGTCAGTCAGTTTGCACGATTTGCCGCCTGCTCGGGCCACGCGCCATGTGCCATGGAATGGGTTGTAGGGAGCTTTCATGCGTGATGTTCTTCAACCCGTGAATGCACTAATAAATCATACCAACCGTCGCAATACACGAGCCCGAGCAATGTCGAGTGCTTTCGGGGTCCATCTTCGCCGGGGTCAACATTTATAAACAAGCACTTGTGCAACGGGTGCTCCCATCCAAAGGGTGGGAGATGTGAAACTCAAACACACACACAACCAAACAAGATTTCACATCTCTCGTTCTCACATCTTCCCCCCAATGTTGTGTTTTGTGGGGTATGAGCTCGACTTTTATCGACTCCAGAGCGTCAGGCTAGTCGGTTCCCAAGCGTTATCAAAAGAGAAGTTCCCGAAAGATATTACCGTGCCCAGAAAGAATCATCAGTCCCAGAGGATTGACAACAAACAAAAAAAAAAAAACAGAAGAAAAATGGAGCAATGGTGATGGAAGGAAGGTGTAATATACCCACTGGCCTCTATCTATTCACTGTGGCGGACGACCCTTTGAATGCAGATCGACCTTGCCGAGGTTGACCGCAAACGAACTTTTTTTTCTCCCTACTCTCACCCAGCCCAACCGTTTTGCTTGTGGTGGATCCCGGTGCGCTCGTCACGGCTCTACTTGACGTTCTTTGTGTCGCTAACGAACCGACTACTTATGAGTCCCTAATGCTGCTGCTTCTGCTGCTGCCGCCAGCTGGTACTGAATTGGTTCGGGCTTGGGATGCCTCCCACGCACGGCCGAAGCAGATGTCCATGCACTGCTGCTGCCGCCAGCTGGTACTGAATTGGTTCGGGCTTGGGATGCCTCCCACGCACGGCCGAAGCAGATGTCCATGCACACACTCACACAAGATCTGAGATGTGTGCCGGGAATGTTTTCATTGGGCAGGTGTTAGAACACACAAAAGCCCTCGAAATCGGAGGTCCCTTCCATGCCACCGTCCCACTCCCGTTTTGATTGAAGCCTGTTGCTGATGGGACGTGTGTGTGTGTGTGTGTGAAGTGAATTGAAGAAAACGCAAGGCAGAAATGACACTTGGCTCAAGCACGGAAAGCTTTCGCTCGTCGTCCCGGATGGTGCTCGGAAACTCGAAAGTCATTGTCAGTCAATGGTTGGCCCGAGGAGTTGTTAATTATATTGATCCCTCTTGTCACCGGAAAAAAACGCTCGCTTCTCGTTCACTCAGAACGGTAGCTGCTTTAGAAGCGTAGTGGATGAAAGATCGTTAAACTATTCGGAAAGAAATCATGGGATGACAAATAGGGTTCCAGGGTGTATAATTATGCTGACTGGCGTAACAGTATTTTAACCCCTAGATAATCTACTTCGGATACGTGGAATGGATGCCGCAAAATGTGATGGTTTATCTATAATATAATTCAATTTCGTATTTTCAAGCAAATTATATTTCAATTTATTTCAACATGTGTACCAGGCTCGAACGAAACGACAGCCAAAACTTCAAGAAATTAAACACCTTTTTGGAAACATTCAGACAATCAAAGTCAATCAAAAAAGGAAACAATCGCAACGAATCGTTCGTGGAAAAATCCTTGTCTAAGGTTTCTTCGTATCAAAATGGTACTATTCATCACAATATCGTTTCACTTCTCTTAATTGATGTTTGAAGAGAGGTATTATTGCGCGCGTGTTTTTTTTCTGCTCTACAACACGTAATCCGATTTTGTTTTATCCGAGCTGATGGTTCGATTTACAGCAAATGGGACGGTATCAAGTTACCGTATTATCGATTGGTAATTGTTTCAAATAAATATTTAACTTCAGCAACCACCACTAATCCACAATTAATCGCTCGAGTTTTCACCACAGTCGCTTTGCAGCATCGTAATAACATCATTACTGTCATCTATTAAGTAAGCAGCGGGTCAGTGCAAATGCCTGAAAGCTTCTGGTTAGTTCCCGGTAAGTTCTTCCAGGCATCTGACTTATAATTAGGCTTTCATTGAATGCTCCCCAACAGTATCCCGTTTTAAGCGAGGAACGTAACCCAATTACAATGTATTTATGATACACGGGTTGGGGGTTTTGGCCGGGAACGGGGTTTTAGGGGCAGTGTAAATTTATTTTAAAATGGCACTTGAACTGAAATTGACCTAAATTGGAAGTGGAAAGTTTGCCGGAACTGTCCCCACGGTAGAAATTATTAATGGAGTCAAAGGCTTTGTTTTGCTTTAATTGGGATAGCGAAAGTTATGGGCTGTGTTATTTATTACTTGTTACAAAAGTTCGTAACTGTATTTGATTGTTTTCTAAAAGGATCTGGTGAAATCGGAAACAAAGAATTATTGTTATTGGTAAATTAGTTTGATAAGATGTTTGATGTGAAGAAATATTTTGTTCAGAAGAATTTTTGGACTGTTAGAAGTTTGTACTAGATAAATAATTTTATTGCAACATTTGATAGTCTATAAGTAATTGTAACACAATTTTTTAAATTTGAAGACTTATTTTTCATAAAATGTTTTCAACCAACCGTTGGCTACCATATGACTTTTTTCCACAGTTAAATATGATAGTTATATGTTCTCATTCAATGCTTCATTCAATTACTGCTTGGTTCTAACCCTGGATGTTGGTCATGCATTCATAGCGGAAAAAATCTGGAGAAACTCTTTTCAATGTTTCAAAACGCTACTGTAAATATCGTGCATGAACATTTTAACGTATGCATTAAAAAAAATGGACTAATATCAGAGATTTTAACATAGCGATGTCTCAGCGATTCAATGTAGTCTTTTGTATCATGTCTGGTGCTATTACTGATCAATTATTTAGTTAGGTCACAAGAGACGAATGAAGATGACCAAACTTGAATATTTAGAGAAGGTAAAAGTCACAACAATGTGTCCTTAGGTTAATCTGTTAAAGGATCTTACGTAGTATCAATACTTCCTCGGCCCACTACTGTCGCGCAATCATCTAAATATGCTGCTCGTAGCATCATAGCCAATGGTAATAGGGTGATATTCAACAATGTTATACTTAGAGAAAGACACCTAGGATGATCTGTAACGATTTGATACTTGTAAAAAATCACCAACAATACCGACAGATAGTTGCCAAGATGAAACTTGAATAAATTGACCGAATGGCACCATAATGCTAGAAAGGTTTCTTAGAAATATGATTGACAATCTTGCCAATGGATTTGAAGTAGCTCTGTCCACAATAGCCGACAAACTATATTTGAAGATTTGCTCGTATTTTATAACTAAGCAAAAATGGTGGAACAAATCGGGCATTTCCTTATGACAACAAACTAATATAAGAGAGAGTTTTCAGTCATTTAACATTCAACGTTATAGGGGCGGCCCGTTGGTAGATGCGACAGTGGCGTCGGTCTTCACACGGCAGGACCGGGGTTCAAGTCTCATCTGGGCCGTTCCCCCATAGTGAGGACTGACTATCCAACTATGCGGTAACAATAAGTCTAGTAAGCCAGAAATGGCAGGCGTGACCTAAGAGGTCATTAGGCCAAGAAAGAAGAAGAAGAAGAAGAGTTATAGGATATTCTAATGCAGAAGCTGTTTACAAAAAAACAAAAGGTGGATATTATCTGGTTGTTTTATTTTAGCAAAACTTCCATGATTCAGAAATCGGACCATTGGTCTAAACAGAGAAAAATATTCTGTAATAGTTGCTTATTCTTATACAAATCTTAATGGGTATGTCTGAGATGAAGTTCTACCTGTTCCTTTAGACAATCCGTTTGAAGGAGCAGGTGTTGGTGCCTGTATAAAATATCTTTCGATTGACGACACGTTGTCAAACGGAGAGACTCCCTACTGAGTTCTGTAGCAGAGAAAACGACATGTTTTTAGGCAGAACAATACCAGAGGATCTTATCGAATTATGATGTATCCAAGACGAATTTACAATTGATCACAAAATCTCAGAAAGAGCTTTTAATACGTTTCAGGTCGCTTATGATCGGAGGAAGAAAAATCATATTTCGTGCATCTGTTGAAATGCTTCGTTCAAAGACAGTCTTTTTGTTAATGCATACGCTATACTATCGCATTTCTCAATTTAAATGCATTTTCCGTGGTTTTTTTTGCTACTTAGCAATACGTAGTATAAAACGCGTTCTCCAATAAGCAATACATTGGTTATTTTTGATAACATTTGTGCATTGCCCAGGGTTAGCACAAGGCTAACAATCCAGGAATAGTTTCCCCAAAACAGAAGCAGAAAGCTACTACTATGGTTGCATGTACAAATCATTCGCATAAACAGGATTTTGATTGCAGTCATCGTCCGATTTGTTGGAAATAAATTTAACGAAATGATAAATAATCTTTGAAAAGCAAGCAAAATTTTGCCTAAGCGGACAAACGTCGAGCGGTCCGGTAACGTGAACATTGGGACGGAACAACACAAAACAAAATGCTTCATCGAATCGAGCAAAAGGAACTTCATTGCCAACGAAACGATAAACTAAAAGTGAAAAAGAGGAGCAAAACGAGAGAGAGAGAGAAAGAGAGAGAGCGAGCTCAGAAAATGGGAACAGAACTAATGAAAACTAATTTACCAATCCGCAAGTGCTGAAGTGCATCCTGCAATCGTAAGATGCTAGGAGCGTGAAACAATCGCATAGTGTGCGAGCGAGGGCTGTAAAAGACAAAGAGACCCTGCAAGCGGGATGAATGACTATGCCCGGGCAAGCGTTAAGAACAGCGTTGTAGCCGTATCCTGCGATGGCGAGCTGCTGTTGGTGGTGCTACTGCTGCTGGTGCTGCTGCTGCTGCTGCTGCTGCCACTGCTGAAGGCAGGCACTGGGCCGACGTCAATCGTGGCTCCAGGGGCCATCTGGGTCCATTTGCAGCCGTACCAAACTAGCCGTGGCTGTGCTTCGTGCCGGGTTCGCCAAGCGCTGCAGACACTAGCCAGCGACCGCAGGCAGTCGGCAGGCGGGCAACCAAAGCGGCCAGCGGGCGAAAAACCAATCGGTGTATAGGTAAATGTACGGAACCTTGTTCGGTAATGGTGTGGGTGTGTGTGTGTGTGTGTGTGTATGTGTGTGAGTGTGTGCATGTAAGTTTGGTCATCGATTTTTGGCCCCACATTCGACCGTACCGGATGCATCAAATACAAGACATGTAGCGTGGAGAAGAGGAATAGATAAAGAGTGATTTAGTGCAGATATGTATGTACGCGAGCAACAGAAGATGCCTGTGTTGTGGACTACGAAAGGGAGAGATACAGAGCGAGAGAGAGAGAGCGAGATAGAGGGCAGGTGTAAAGTAGATAAAACAAAACAGCAATAGCTTAGCAAGAGACGGATGGCAGAGACAGAGGAGCCGTGGGTAGCTCTGAGTAATGGTGAAAAGAGGTAAAAGAACTCGAAGACAAATAGCAACAGAAACAGTCAGGATGTAAAACACAAGACAGCAAAATGGCTAGATGAAGACGAGAACCGAAAAGAAGGAACAAAAAGCAAATGCAAAACATTGGAAAACAATCACCACGAAGATGGATGACGAAGAAACCGAGCGTGTTGGTGGAGCACCATGCCAGAAAGTAACAATAGAGCAAACAAACCCGTCCCGATAAAGGATCACGGTGGGTTGCGTGCAAGCAAGGCATGAGTAGAAAGAATCGATCGAATGGGTGACAGAAAGAGAGAGAGAGAGAGAGAAAAAAAAGAGAAACGTTAGCGTAACACTTGGAGTAACAGGAAACTTACAACACGATAACGGATCGCTATCAAGCCCATTTGGAAGCGAGACAAAAGCAAACGTTACCCGGCCTAAGTGCAGCCCAACGAACGAACGATCCCCGTTTCGCAGTGCGTCTGTACTACCAGGTGCCTTGCATGTCAGTTCGGAGGTTGACAGTGGCCCCGAAAAGAACTGCTTCCGGGCATATCGCGCTGGCCCAAGCACACAATCATGCGTACTTTGTTTGCATGGCCGTGCGCGCCATTCCGTGCCGCCCGATGGCTTTGATTTGTTTAACTTTCCGATTTTCTGAGACCCACCGGCAAGGCGCGTCTTTCCACGAAGGCACCGACGAAACCGTTTCCACGTGTGTGTTTTTTCACGGACCAGCGAGAGCGAGCTGCCTGGCGGGTGTTTGGATTTATTTTCTAGCGAAAACCCTTACCGTCTGAATAATGGTGCAGACGGATAAAACTAACGGAAAAATGAAGCTTTGTTTTCTCGGGGAAAACTTTGTGCTTCGATAGGAAATATGATCGGGAAATTTGGTGGTGGGGTGGAGGGAGAAAAGCCACACTGCCACTCTTCTGTCACTGCCGTCAGTTGCTGCTGCTGCTGTTGTTGTGGTTAGGTTATGGTAGGCGCGTTTGTGTGTGTGTGTGTGTTTTTTTCACTTGAAATGTCCGTGCCAGTGTAATGGGAACCGTTCGGCTACTGTTTGTGCGTCCGGCTGTCACACAGCACCCGGGATCTTCGCTGGATCCTGGCTGGATTGGATAGAAATAGCTCTGGCGGGGGAAAAAAACTGTTGACCGCGTTGAACGATGCGCGATAGTGTGTTTGTGAGTGAGTGTGTATGTGTGTGGGGAGAGACGGTTCCGGCTAAAACCCTGACGAGGCGATGCATACGTCGATATGGGTGGGTTGGGATAATTGATGATATTTCATTACACACTCACGCACTTGGCTATTTTTGGTTGCTGTTACTTTCGCACCGATCTTCGTTCAAAACCACCACCTCCGACGATACCTTTTGTTTGCGCGTTTTCGATCTTGGATATTTATGTGTGGTGCTGAAGTTTTGTTGTGCGAACGCTTGTCAGACGACCGGAACAGTTGGCTAACGTGGACGCGGCTGTGTTTTCCGGGCAGGTTCAAACAATCACGCAATCGATCACATACACGCACTGATGTATCACTAAACCATTGTAGTACGGCGATAAGCGGTATCGTCAGTTGTTTTCACACCACATCGCACGGAAGAATTTCACACCTTCATTACGATCCTCTGGTAGGGTCCTCGTCAGAGGCAATAAAAACAACACTTCCAATACAGGGTTGGCGAAGAAGCAAGGTTTAATGCCGAGCAAGTTTTGGCTACTATCTCTGGCCTACGGATAACTCTTTGATTACTTTTACACTACCATTCAGGAGCTTGGTTTGTGTGGTTTGTGCACGTTTGACGTTTGCTATCACAATATTTGTTTGCATTATCTGTTATTAACTATTGTTAGTAGTAACCGCTGATCATGTGGTTGCTTCCGAAGTGACCGATCTTTGACTGTGCTAGCCGCCAGATCGAACGGTTAAGCAGTCGGAGGGGGAATTTTAAATTTGCAATAAATAACTATCAAACGGGTATTATCGTAACTACACGCAGCGGTCGCGGAAGGATTTAGTTTTCTCCAAACCGCGCGGCCTAACGAACAATTGGTTTATCGCTAAATATTTTGTTTCAAATCGTACGTATCCTATGTATGCGCCCAGGGGGTAGGGTTTTGTATGCCTTAGCCTTGTATAATAATCGTTTAACCAGGCTAAATCGTACTGGCGACCGTGCTGACGTTTCCGTGCCAACAGTTCGATCAGTGCAATGTTTGTGTTTGTATGTTTCCGTACGACGTTTATGACGACGGCAGCAAAGAATAGTCTTCGAATGCAGTAAAATTGTTATTTCCGCTCGATTAGCTAATAAATATACACGCACACATACGCAACTAGCACGACACACGAACACACATTCTCGCGTTCGCTTTCACCAGCTTTGTCGCAGATGTTCTTCTTTTAAACGAGAAGATCGAATCACACGCGCGCGTTTACTCACAATATCACAATTATTGTATTTAATCTGGTAACCCGGTATGTTGGCTGCTTTAGCGGATTTACGTTGTTATCTCGCCTGTGGTGGAGGACGCAATGCTACCAAGTGTAAAGCAACCCGTTTAACGGTTGAATCGTGTCGGCACAAAGTGCACTGCCAATCAAAGTTCGTACTGGATCCGTTTCGTACAGCGTCCACTAATCAGCAAACGGCGACTGACAGCTTACGACGCGCCCGCCCGTTGACACATATGCGAATTCGAATGTCGTGCATTGGAAGCGACGCGATGTGCCCGGTCGTCCTGACCTAACCGACCTCGGACCTCGTATCCCGTAACCCGGCCGCTCGGTTTGGAAGTGTTTGGTTGTGTGTTGCTCGCTTCGGAAGGTTCGTTTGTTTGTTATCAGGCGTGAAAAATCATCAGCCCGACCGAGGTTTCGCTGCTTCGCTGTTCGGGCGTCTTTGTTGGGGCGAAAGCGCTTTCAGCAGTGCTTCCCACGCGCGGCAGATACCCGGCCGTGCGCTCGTTTGCGCTCGCTCACCATTTGTACGAGCGGTGGCTTTCACCCATGAAAGCACTGTAACAGGCACCCTAGCAACACCATCGCGCTGTGCGATGCACTGGCACGCGAGAGACGCAGCGTTCCACTGCCCGGAGGCGGTCCGAGCCGCACAAATACACACTGTTACAACTGACACAACTGGGCGCTGCACTGACAACTCGGGGACAGTTCGATGTAACACTTCCTTTGGCGCACCGCGTACCGTTGAGTGGCTGCCAGTTTCGTGCAGTGTTTGTCACTGTGTGTGCCTCCGTGTTTTTTCTCTCTCCCCCTCTTCCCTATCGCAGGCAATGGTCCACAGAACGGCGATATGTTGGCGTAATATAGCTGAGGCACTTCACCGACTTAAAAACGTCCAAAAACAGGGCCTTGCTCGAGCCACTCCGGCACAGCCGCTCCTGGTACCGCTGGCCTGTGTGTATGTGTGTGTGTGTCCCCTTATCTGAAGTAACCGGATCCGGACAAGGCTAGGCTAAATGTTGGACTGGTGTCTGGCTCGCGACCTGGTTGCAAATGCGAACCACTCAACACACACACAAAAAAAATAATCTCGGAACAGGTGATAGGCACCACCAGGCCTAGCAGCAGCAGCAGAAGCAATAGAGCTTTCGCTCGGCTGGTCGCTCGAAACTGACCGAACACACGGCGGAGATTCGGGTTCGCACTGTCCTGTATGCTCGCGTTTCGCTTGTCTGTAGTGGTGGCGGCTTGCAAGCTACACGAACCGTTCGGTGGCACATGCGCCGAACGAACTATTTTCGCGGTGTTTCGCGGCAGAAGCGCTGATGATGGCGTGTGAATAGCATTCCAGCACCGTGCCGTGTGTGGCTACGGCGTACCATTGTGTGGGTGTGTTTATGTTGGGAGTTCGGGTACGGACACGTTTTCTGAATGAAACATTCCCGACCCTGGTTGTGCAATATTGATAAGTAAAGCAGCGGAGAATACACCGAAAGATTACCCATCCAATCAGCGGAGGTAGAAGAGCCACCTACAGTAGAGCCAGCCAGCAGCTAGCCAGCCACCAGCATCAATGGGTGGCAACGGCGAGTGGTACCGATCGAAGAAAAGTCATAGGAAAAGTTAAAACATCTTTCGCGCGGAGTGTTCGAAGGCACGGAGATCAATTTTGGGCAATTTACTAATGGCAATAGAAGAATCGCTCGCACATTACATCTTTCCAAGAATGTTGGCAAGACCCCCGCATCACCCGTCCCCATCAATGTGAAAGGGTGTTTGGTACGGGGTTAGAGTTGGAGTTGCACCAAGCAAAGGCGGCAAATGGTCCAAATTTCTCTACAGACAGTGTGGTGCTATGAATCACCGAAAGGGCATTGGTTTCGTTGAGCCGTGAAATTTTAAACTGTTTTTGAACGTGTGTAAATACAAAACATGCGAACTTTGTAGCGAGATATCGTCGTTACTATTTAAATACCATTTGTCGGTGGAATGGAGGCGCCTGGTACCTCACGTAGCGACACAAGGTGTTGATGACAGAGGTTGTCATTTATTCATTTGATTTGGTAAGAAAATTTAATTTTTGTAGACGGTTTTATTTTTTTGTGATACAGCAACATGTAATTTTTGTGAGTTAGTATTTGTTGAATTTGAGGTATATATAGATATAGTCCCGGCTTGGGGATATTGCGTAAGGCAGTTGGAGCGGACAGGTAACCGCGACAGTATTGGCGCTGGCCTTCCTACGTTCAGAACCATCTCCCTGTACGCTGAAATGGATATTCTAGCTATGGGTATATTCAAGTCAATGAAACCACTATTCGCAGGCCTATAGAGAGTCAATCTTTTGAGGCTGTAGAGCCAGAAGATTTTGAATTTGAAGTTTAATTTTATGATTAAAATATAGTTGATTTTTGATAAAAAATGTTTTTCTAAATGCATGTATAATTTAACATACTTCTTCTTCTTTGGCATTTAGCAGCTTGGGTAAGTCTAGGCTCGTCAATATTTTTCTTACATTTTTTTTTAACCTGTTGCTGAATGCGCATTAACTCTCCAGAATATAGCCCAGACATAATTAAAAAAATATCAATACTTGAAATAATCAATTGATTGTAGTAATTTACGGTACAATTGCTTCATTGATTTTATGCTCTTTGTTTTAATGTTGTCATTGTTATGAGCTAAAATCAGCAAATTCCGTACATCAGTTTAATTTCATTTTTAATTTAGTTCAAAAGATTTGGAAATAATCTAAAAAAATTGTGTGAAAATTTTTAAGAAATTCAGGCGCAATGAATCTCTTTAATCGGGATGTATTTTTCCAATCTAGGAGCGGGAGCTTTTATTCGTGCTTCAAACCCAAGCACCGGTTGAAAGCTTCTAGGATGAAATATTTCATCATGAAAAATTTCCATCGGTTTGCTCTAGCACAGGTATGGGAAACTCGTTTTATTGGTGAGCCATTTTGTGAGTTATGCTGTTTTCCACGGTCCGCACAGACCAGATATTTATCAAACATGTATTCAAAGCTTCGAGCTACATTGAGCTTACATGGATTGAATAGTAAAACATGAGAGAATTTTACGATCGAGGCGTTTGAAATAAAAAAAATCAGATG
Organism: Anopheles maculatus; assembly: GCA_002091835.1. Classification (NCBI taxonomy): domain Eukaryota; kingdom Metazoa; phylum Arthropoda; class Insecta; order Diptera; family Culicidae; genus Anopheles; species Anopheles maculatus. The sequence goes on along the minus strand of KZ062471.1, from coordinate 93,905 downwards.
TCTAAGGAGCTTTCAAGTAAAACTAGTGTTTTTGTGCAATTGGAAACATGTCATTCGATTAAATATAAATGATAGAAATTATTTAAACGATATTTTTAAACGTTTAGGAGAGAAGAATACCTTCACACATGTTTGTGTTGCAATCTGGTTTAGTGGTGCAGCTCACTGCAAAATACTTTTCAACACACAAAGGCGGGCTACTTGTTAGATATGTCTGCTAGAATGGGTAGAATTGAGTAAGAAGTGTTCATGTTCTTCGACGCACCACGTTGCAGCAATTCAAAGAAGCGTTTTTACTTGTAATTATGGATCAACCTACACAGTGTATTATACCTACTTTTTGAATGTCATCAAAAGCTCACCATACTATACCGACCTACTCTAATTAAGAAGCAAACACTAACCAGAAAACTGTCCATTGACTGTTGTTTTAAAAAAATTCCGAAACCTACAAAACGCTATCTTACTTTGAAAACTGTAGACGCCAAAGCAAGAAACGAAAGCTAATGGAAAACAACAACAACAACAGAAAAACTCTCACCTGGGCACGGACTGCTGCAAGATGGATCTGTTTGGCCCGAACGTCGAATTTTTTCATCGAGATATCCTCCTGGATCTCGTTCGCTTTATTGTACAGCTGGCCTTCGATGCCTCTGATCTGTGTACGAACTAAAGCGTCTACAGAATCCTACAGAAACGGATGCAACAATCGGTAACAGAAGAGAAAAAAGAAACAACCATAAATTCAATGAACGCACAGCTACGGGCTACGGCAACCTCAAAACACGGCATATTGAGCGTATTGGAAAATTGAGCTCGAACAAAGATGGAACAAGTTTTTAACGACACACGCATTGCACACGCTGATGATACCCGGGGTCTGTACGGAACACCAGGACAACAGTGACAAAAATAACAAACTGGATGGAACAAGAGCTAGAATTAATTAAGCGAAAGAAAATACACAACAATCAAAATCACAAAAAAAAAACAACACTCCATAGACAAAGCACAATGTCTGACTTCTGGGGCATTCGCTACCAGCACACGGTATGGTGAAGAAACAATCCAGCGAATCCCTAACTAGGCGGAATTTGGCACACTTGAGCCACATCTGGACACAGCGGGCATGCAGTAAGCGACAAGAAAATGGACAGATCCCGTCTACCAACCTGTAGTTGTTTGATTTGAATTTCTAATTCCTGTGACTCTCGTCTCAACGCTTCCAGCGACGGGCGCACTTGGATGGATGCACCTTTGTCTACGACCAACTCATCCTTGAACACTGGCAGCATGGGATCCTGTTGCGAACGGGTGCAAGAGAAGCAGAAAGAGAGAGAGAGGGAGATGAATAGGAAAAAAGACGGAATAGGAAATAAGAACTGCACGCCACAACTCGGCCAGTCATAATTGTGGGAATTTGGTTTCAATTCCAATTAAATATGGCTGCATCTCTGGACCGGTACGGAGCAGACTTTCTGTGGCCTCCCAATTTGCTACACCGCGCCCATACTTACCCCACCGTAGTCCGGCATATCCTCGGCTCCTGCTGCTTCGTTGGGTGCATTTGCGGACTGCGGTGGTGCAAATGCTTTTCGCGGAATCCGCTGCATGGTCTGCGGTACCGGAAGTGTGCGGACGAAGTATCCAAGATCGAGTGCCGGCGAAACGTTCTTGCACTGCACGGCCAACCCATCGTATCGCTTCGCCTGTTCGGCTGCCTGGAAAATTGCAATAGCATAAGCAAGCGTTAGTTGTTTGTTCAACGAGAGAGAGACAGAGAAAGAAGGAGAGAGAATGAGAGAGAGGGATAAAGAGGAACAAGAGTCTAAGGTAGGCGGAAATGGTGTCATAAGCAAACTGACACCGTAAGACGTCAGGCATTCGGTTCTAACGGTGGGCGAAGGTGTCAATGACAACGAAATTCTTCACTTTTGTTTAAACATTAAGCAAGTCGCATTTCGTTAGAAGCTACGACAGGCACTTCTGGCAAAAGGTAGAATTACTCAAGCATCTTCGTGGAGTGGAGCATATTTTGTGCTTCCGGAGGAGCGTCTTCCTGTTTCGCCAGCACCGATGACGATGAAAACAGTATTGAGTTAGAAGAGATGATGATGGAACATCATTAGATCGTCAGGCCGGGCGACGCTTTAGCTTTGAAATGTTCAAGCGGAAATAATCTTTTTGACATGAAATACAACACCCTCTCCAAATAGTGGAGGCTTTAATCAATTATGTTTCAAATACTGAAAGTTCAAGGTTCTTTTTTTCTCTCCCAGAACCGCATAAAAAACTGCGGAGCCATGACAAGGATGTTTTTTTGGTACACATTTTCCTGCAAACGTACATTTCAGCATGCCATGTACAGGACCGAAAGAAATCGTACACGCTCGTGATAACGACACGGGCAGCATCTTGAGTGCTTTCCCGTAGGCTGAAGGTAATTGGCAAGAGTTTTATCAGGGAATTTAACGACTTCCGAGCAGCTTTATCGTTTGGTTGATCGACAAACGATTTTCACACTGTGTGAAGTTAATGGAATGGCAAATGCTGTGCTTGTGCCCGCCGGCGACGATGACGTTTTGAAGCGAACGCGTTGTGTCACATTCCATCCACCTACACGGGTCGGTCGGTGGCGGCTGTGACCAGAAACTCCAAGTACGATCCCTGGCCGTACTCATCAATCGAAACAAGCGAGTTGACGGTGGTTGAAACTATCTCTGCTATCGGCCGTTGTTTGAAGCACAACTTTCCCTCGGTGACAAATATTGATACTGAAATTTAATTGGATTTTTCACTGCACTTTGCTACCACTTTCGCGCTCAGCCAGCGTAACAATATAAGTGAAGCGACGAAATTGATGGAGTTATTTCGGCGTAGCGTGTACATTTCATCTTCCTCCCACTCTCTTTCTCTCGATCGGCGTAATAAACTGGTCGGGAATTCAACTTGGAAAGCGATTTATTTTTCACCAACCACTGGCAGGTTCATTAAAGGCGGAAATTGCCCGCGCTTGGTACGGGAATCAGAGCTGAGTTGTGTTTAAAATTTCCGCCCCCCCAGTTCGTCACTCGGTATCGTGCTGAGCACTGGCAGCGCAGGTGAATAATACAAATAGAATCCTCATTAGCGATGCGATGTTTTTGTTCCGTCGCTCATTAATTACCCAGCGCGCTTTTAACGATCGTTACGATCTCCAGCGAAAGGCAACCCATCGGTTCCGGACGCTTTCTGGAATGAATGCTGCAATCGTGTGGCGTCCATTAAAACCAAACCAGAAGCTGGCACCGGCATAAAAACACATTCACCAGATTTATAAAGTATCCTTTTACAACCACCGTGTTTGGTTGGAGTCTTTTTGTTTTTTTTTTTGGTTGCTTCTCTTGCCTTGGCGGACTTCGACGAATCCGTATATGGCGTTTGCAAAGGGGTGAAAATTAATATTTTATTATCGGGCTACACGCTTCACCGTAGGTGGATTGCGTTTTTATGGAGAATGTGTTCCTGGTTTTTTTTTCGCTATTGCGTTTAATGCCCAACATGATTGGGAACTCAGGTTAACATCATTTGTGCATAAAACTATGGAGTGACTATTTGACACTCTATTCGTGTTCCCGATGTCCAACACAGCGCTGGGACGCTTAGCACTTCCCGTTTTATCCAATTTATCAGTATTATCGAGCAACACGACTAATGGATCATCGGCTATTAGCACATCGTGACCTGTTCTACCTGAGATCCTGCTGGGGCATACAGTGTCCAACGAAAAAAAAAGTACCCAAGCCAGCCACAATGTCGCTCGGTGGATGGATCAATCAACGACGGCCGGCAGAAGAAACACCGTCATAAACCAAAGCAGATTCTTGCATATTTGATTAATCTGGTACTTTTACCGCGAACTTTACCACGAACATCAAAGCACGAATGGGAGCGTTAAGGTACACAGCGCAGCGCATCGACGTATTACGGGTATTACAATATCTATGCAAAACAGCACGAAGCACAAAATGAGATGAATTGCAGGCTCGTGTTGCAAAGGCCTCCCCTCACGCCAATGCCTCGGGTTTTGTGGGTTGGCTTTTATCGTCGGCATTCGTTATGCTTTATTAATGAGTTTTCATTGAGAAAATTGCCCTTAAAAGGACTCGGCGCGGTTTATCTGCTTATAGGAGTTCGGAAATTTCGAACGAAAGCCACCAGCCAGTGCGTGCTCGAGTGCTGCCGGAACACTGGAACACTGGAATGTGAATGAACAATGAGCTTGGAGTGTTTAATTCAATTTCTGAGCTCAAGTCGTAAGATTTGGCTCTTAATATGCTGGACGGATTAACTTTTAATTAGCAATACTTTTTGCATGATACCGTAAGGGTTGTTGTGGGTTGTGATCGTATGAGTGAGCGTCTGTATTGAAATAATTTTGCATTTTTTCATGTATCTGACGGGCATACATGTATGGCCACAACTGGGTTAAGCATTCCATAATCCAACTGTAATCTAAAGTGATCTTGTTATTGAGAATCCTTTAATGCAATCGTAGGATTAGCATCTCTTCTTTTTCTTTGGCTCTACAATTTCAACCATTAGATTTTTAATCGTTTCCTCGACTTGTTTATACCTTAAATCGGATAATCGGCCCTCGTCATTATGTATAAGTAATGACGATCATTGTGAAGGTGGATGGAAAACTATCTTACACCTAGAACCTGCACCAGAAAGAGTGGCTTGGCTGTCTTCTCCTCAATTCGCCACTAGGGAGGGACATGGAGACGCGGAGCGGGAATCTTCGGGGATCATTTAAAGCACCGAATTTTAGCATACTAAAGATCGCTCGGCCCGGTGGTATATTCGATAGCGGCGCCGGTCTTCACACGGCAGGACCGGGGTTCGAATCCCGGCGGACCGCTTCCCCGAACGCAGGACTGACTATCCAGCTACGGGTACAACTTAGTCACATAAAGCTAGCAATAGCTGGCAGGCCAAGACCTCACGAGGTTGTAGTGCCAAGGAAGAAGAAGAAGAAAGATCGCTGATCTAATACGCCTTAAGCATCTTTCGAATGTTCAACTGTTTCGAAAGTAGCCAGAGTGTTCGATTTCTTTGTTTCCGGCTGTTTCGGTAAACAACATTGATAGTAGAGCTTACAGAAGAATTGACCAGCCGGTATTAACGAGGTTTAATACATAGATGTTGAGATACGCGCAAGGGTGATCATACTACAGCCTGATGAATCTTCTCCACTTGTTGCGTCGGACGAAGTCCCAGTGCTCACAAACACCTTTGAAATATGGACTCTTTTCAAAATTGATGATTGAAAATGATCATCTACATGAGCTGTGCAGAGATCTCACCATCGTGGAGTGAATTAGATTAGCCAGGCTCCGATGGGCTGGTCATGCTATGAGATTAGAACCGGATGATCCAGCCCGTAAAGTCCTTGAACCGTGCTGATGAATCTCAAGGAGTCCGGACTGTGGGTCAGTGGTCAACAGAGCGAACTAAATGCGGGCATGAAGGACTGTCCAATCCCTTCGCCTAGCAGTGGGAAGTTTAGTTTTATCCCAGATATTATAGGAGATGTTATAATAGTGTCGAACAAATAAGGAGCGTTTAGGCAATAAGGAGCACTGCGGGCCAATGTTAACAATTTTCAAATATCGTAAACGTCCAACAGATATCGTTGTGTCGCAGACTTCGTGTTTGCGCAGTTTCACGAGTAAGCCTCAGAGGCAATGACCGGGTGTTGGGGTTGACGACCGAAGCGGGGAGTAGGGAATCTATAACAGGACTTCGGTTCGAAAACGTAGCATCTACTCGAAATAACTCTCGAATCGAGAATTGGAATATTGAAATCTAGCACAACCAAAAATACATTACATTGAAACAAAATTTAATATGCACTGTTCTACTATAAATAAAACGGTTATTTGTTTATCAGTGTGATGCTCACCGCTCCAAAGTTTAAATTAAAAATTGCAGATTAGTTTAAAATTATTGTTATCAAGTAAAAAGCAACAAACTGTAAACGAGATTGCGGCATTGCTCAACTCACAATCCACACGGAAGCGTATCGTCCTAGAACCAGATAGGTGCAGTATCAACATAACCCAGGCGTAAAATCTCCCACCGAGGGGTTTCGCTTATGTTTTATTAATGAACTTATCTTGCCTCGTTGCTTGTCACCACGCGTATCAACATGTAATCGTGTGAGAGGAGAAATGTTTTGCTCTCGCTTAAGTTATTGACACCTAGCCCACACAACAACAATGGGTGATAAAATATTCACAATCACACATCCCATTTAAGTCGCCGTGACTAGGAGTGGCCGGAAATTGTGAGGAAATATTTTCTCGCAATACCTGCGTTTCGACACGTTTATGCTACAGCGACAGCACGATTCGGTAGCACTTTTTCCTTTACATCAATAGCAATCGATTAACAGTGAACCAAAAATAAATTTGATTCAGGAGAGCTAAGCAAAGCAACAACAACAAAAAAAAAAAAGGATAAAGCAACAAAGCTGGGAGGGGTTCCAGCTTTTACAGCTTATCCAACCATTATCGACGCTATGGCGCCAGCTGACGACAGTGTCATGTCTATTTAGCTTTGGGTATTCTTAAGCTTCCTTCCGGCCACGTGTTGCTTCGTTCGATGGCTGTGTTCGAAGGGAACACATTTTCCATCAAACTGCGACGAGAACTTCCAGGAAAAAGGTACACTGCACGAACACACATCCATGAGCCCACTCTAGCCGGTGCGTATGCAAAAGAAGCCTCACTGCCTTGAGAGCACATCTTATCAAAGCGGCGAAAACATAAACCAGGCGGCGAGACGGTCAAACCCGGAAGATAACCGAAGAAGTAGTGGAAGGAAGTGGCAATATAGATTTTGTGATGTCAATTCTATTTCGGTACTACCGGAAGCTGTGGGACCGCTCGTAAGCCCAGGGCCTACGGTTTTTGCAAGAGGATCATTCAATTTAAAAAGGGACGACTCGTTACAAGAGGCCACCTCTTAATTGTTGTAGTTGCTGGAGCAACCGAAGCCGGGAGGGTGAACGATATGACGCCTGACACAATCGTAGGATTTCCGACGTGCGCCTGTACTTTGGGGATTCTCCAATTTGGAAATTCTAATCTCTTTTCCATGAGATGCGCTGTCTTCCCTGGGTTTCCGCAGCTGAGTGGAGAATATTGTTCGGGCTGGTGGCCTCAGTTGGGTTCGTACCCAGACAGACACGTTACTTAGGACGTCCCAATCGGGATGATTATTTCTTGCCACTGTCACGTTCGTCGTCAAGCGCTCAACACAGCGCTCGAATGAAGACTGGCGTTGACGATGAGCGCTCCGGAAGTTGCCCTGCACTGTGTCGCCCTATTGTCCCTCAAGAGGACATCCTTGCCGTGCGCCTTTCGGGGCAAAAAGTAAACAGTGAGTGCTCGCAAACGAACCTCCCTGTCCTGCTAATGACGTACGCTGCTCTAGTGTCGGCGGCACTGAACGATGAGTGCAGGAAGGTGAGCCCGTTAAAATTATGCTATCCCATCGGATTGCTGGAAAAGAGTAATGGCAATTTGTCTGTGGCCCGCAGGTGGCCCGGCTATTATCGGATCCAGCACACCGGTAGTTGCGCTTAAAGGTAATTTCCATCCATCAAGAAAGCACCAGCGTCCACCGGTGGAGGACCCCGTGGAGCGAATGGACGGGATGCAAAACTGACACGGAATACAGTGCAGTGGCGTTTTCTTACCTTGGCAGCGATGGCTTCGGCACCCTGCAGCACAGCTTCCGACACGATATTGCACAGGTCGTTGTAAATCTCCTCCAGCTCTTGCATCAACTGTGGCAGCGTTTCGCAGTGGTACGCCTCGAGCATGGCATTGGTTGCGTGCAGCTGCTGCACGTACGCATTGTGCGAGTCGATGTACTGCGTCAGCGTGTGCTGGGTCGGGCTTTGACGATGAGCGATGTAGCATTGTTTGTATTCGATTCGGCACTTTGATAGTTTCTCTTCAGTCTTGGAAATGATTGTATCGAACGACTCCCGGTGTGTAAATACTTTCCTACTTTGGACCTTCCGATAGAACGAGCGCTCCAGGAGTGGGCGAGCGACCTGTATCGTAGGATAGGAGAAAACACATTGCAAAAGTGAATTAAATGATGAACAAAAAAAAAAACGATAAGTCACGCCACGCTGCTTGTCAGAGGGCTGTTGGTTTTTTGTTTCCCAAACCAAGCCAACCGGGCCAAGCCAAGTCGCAGCGTCTGCGTGAAATGGCAGTAAATTAATCCATCTCCTGCAAATTCTAACCAGGAAAATGCTGTTTGATTGATTACTTCGAAGACGTTTTCATTAACTTCCGTAACTAATCTCCGATAGTACAGCAGAAACGAAAACAATAGCCCCACACGCAAGCTGCGTGTGCCCAGCGTTGTTTGCTGCTGTCGTGCGTGAAGCTACACGCATGATTTATGGACGACCGTACGGAGTATGAACGGTCAAACGCCAACAGATGACGCCACGCGTCCGGCGGTAGGTACTCACCTGTCTGGAGAGCGTGCTGGCCACGTCGATTGTTGCCTGCGAGTCCGCTTCGATTTCCTGCAGTAGCGTTTCCCATGCCGTGAACAGGTTCGACTGACAGGCGGGTCTGCCGGGCGGAAGTAAGTCAACGTATCGGTATTATATTTAGAAACCCGCGACCCGATGCCCCAGTATTCCCGGTACGTACCGTTCCTTTCGCAGTTCGCTGTTCCGTTTGCGGTAGTTCGAAACCAACACTTGCAGTGCCTCGGCATGCTGCTCGTAGAGCTGCGCCAAGGTCTCGCTGAAATCCGAAACTGCAAAATGTGAACGAAGATACGAATGATTGGAGAGTTAATCAACCGTCAAAGCGCGTGCTTGGTGTGCGATCAGTTTCGTACTGTGAGCATCGTTCCTGATGCTCTATGCTGCTACAGCAACACTCAATTAAAATTCGTGCATTCATTATTGGCCCGATCTGGCTGGCGGCTATTTGACTACCGCATGATGAAAATATCTCATCCGCAGTCAATCGAGCGCTTGGAATATCGACAAGCCGTTCATATTTGAGCGGTGAAGGTTGTATGGCATTTTATGTTTGCGAGCAGGTCTCACCTGTGTATATGCATCAGTGTTTGTTTTCTTGTAACTTCTCACAGGTGTAGAAATTGATATAATAAAATTTAAAGATTTAATTTCGTTTCAAATTATTCACATTTTCCAGCCATGGCATTAATTCTTCAAAAAATATTATTTATCCCTGCAAATTTGTAAAACCTTTCTTACAAGAAACTTTTCGCGCAACCCCATTTTCGACGCTGCGTCGATACAACCCGTGGGAAAACACTGCCGATATTTTTGTTTACGAACCATTAGCGAGTAATGAGGTAATCACATGGCGTTGAGCGGTAGCTACAAGCAACCGGCACTAGTGATCCCGGCTGGGGAGATGCTTATAATGCACTCCAAGAAAACATTTTCCATCACTAAACGAGCCGGGTTGATCACTCCCGTGTACTACGTTTGTTTGTTTTACGCTTAACCATTAGGATGATTGAATATTTAAATAAAACTACCATGCAAACAAAGCGAATGGTTCCTTACGATCACGTATGGCTTAGCATGACATGGTTGAATGATCTATTGTATGGCATCGATTTTATGCGATCGTAAAGTGTTCAAATGGCCCGACTACCTAAATTATAGTGTTTTAATATTTTTGTTCAAACTAGTTTGAATATAGAATAGTTAATCGTGTGCATCGTGACACATAGATGCGCGAAATGGAGCTAACTGAATTGGAAACTAAACTAAGATTGTGCTTGCTCTAGAATTACTTGCTCTTATCAGATTTCTTTGATATCTTATTTACTACAACTTCAAGCAACTTGGTTTCAACTGATTCCTATTCGATATTTGTGATTATTTGCAAATATTTTTTTAAATTTATTTTCACATCTAATTCTCGTTTGCTTCTAATACTTGCAGAGAGACTAATAGATATGTAAAAAAAATTTAACACATAACTCCATGTAAAGAGAAAGTTCAAGCAAGCACATGTGACGCTTGAAATCAATATCTTGTAGTTGAGCCATCGGCTAAGTACGGATGCATTATTTTCACTATTAAATTATATCTTGTCTGGCAATTTCCAGAGTATGAGAGTTGATTCAATTTTCATTCCCAAACACAATAAAATTGGTATGAAAACCCATCCGGACGCTAGCACGACTTCCTACCTACGGTCAAGTTAAAAGTTAAGAAAGTCAGGAATAGCAACTTCCTAAGTTGGAAAATTCCATACCCTCCCAACACACTATGATGCTAGGTTTGGGGAGCAGGTGTTAAAAACTATTGCAATCTCTTCCTTCTATCAGCACCGGTCCGTTATGCGATTGGTAGTGGTAATAAAACTTCACTTCACCTAACACCAAATATCTCAGGCAATGGCAGCAGCAATCCGGCATCGATCGTTACGCTGAACTGAAAAATCCGGTCACCGGTGTGGCAGCAACCGGTGTCTAAGAATAAATGCTCGTGCATCTGCTGGTTTCTAAAAATATTGACCATGGTTAGACTATGTGAAGTCTGGATTAACATAACAACAACATATTAAATTTATTTCAATCTGGCCAAGCGGAAGAAACCTTTTTTCTTTCTACCCCACCGGTGTATTTTCCATTGCATTCTGGGATTTATTTCTGGCTACAAAAGCTGATCAGCTAGCTGCTACCTTTGACCTTTATCCGCTTGCTTAGTTATCGATGTTGTTGTTATGTTAAATTCGGAAGAAACGAATATTACCAAAATAGCGTCCTTCATCTGCCACTGACTGTCTTTTGCAGCTTTCTCTAATTCAATTGCAAGCTAATTGGCAAATGTTCTGGAAGCACTCTTAAGTTCAAGAGGCGGCAATAGACCGCGGCAACCGCGGAATGGCGAGATGGCGGCATCAAGCGAGACCCCATATCAACAACACGTGTATACCGGAATCGGTCTTTGATTCTCGGAAATGTTCATCAAGAGAAATGAGTGCATTAGTACGCAGCTATCAATCTTCATTTCTTTCGGTGCACGGTTGTTGTCGTAATAGAAAAAAATAAATCAAAAAAAGTAAGCTATTTATTTAGCGGCGAAGGATATTGCACTAAGCAACTGAGAATTATGAATGGGAAAGTTCAAAGCGTACATGTAGAATAGGTTGAAGTTGTAGGAATGCGGTTTGAATTAAACATGTCAATCAATCAAATGTGTTATAGATTCTAATCTCTCTGTTGCTGTATGTATAATGCTTTATCGTAGATTTGTACGCTTTATAGTAAAAGTTATAGTAAAAGCTATGAAAATCGGCAAAGGCTGTTAAACAGTTTGAATAGTTTTACAAATACTCTAACATATCACACACTGATATACTTTTTCTTTGAAAGAATAACGAATTTACTTTTAATTTAACAAAGTTTGAACAAAGCAAACATCATTGTATCAAAGTACAACTATTAAATATTTATCGAATAATCAAAGGTTTTTTGTATCACTACTGAGTGAAAAAACAAACATTCAGCACAACAACAGTCGAGTGCCCACATGTACTGTTTTCTTACGAATACTTTGCCCAGTTTTCTCATCATCTACTACACTAAACTGAACATTGTTAGATGCATAAGCACTACCAAAACTCCCCGCCAATCGATATTTGCTGCTTATAAATTCTTAATTCTCATTTCCTTTACGACTGGCCGAGAAGGCAATGGATTCGAATGGCACTGAGGCTGGCTGGGAACAGCTTATGTACGGTGTATGTACGGCAGCCCGGGTTGTAAGAAGAACAACCGCATGTACCAGTTAAACAGACAATACCATCCAAACTCGCCCGCAAACAACCTCGCAGTAGATTCTACCCTCTCCGTCTCTGTCTCGCACTACGTCGCACTACGTAGCTGACCGCATATAATCCTTACTTACCTGTTTTGACTAGCTTAAACGTTACACTGTTGTGTGACTTGAGCGCTTCATTTAGGCCGGGGTGGCCCAGATCCTTGAGCACTCCTCCCCCACCGGAGGTGGACATGCTTCCTCCGAGTGCCTGGAACGCGGGGCCCGCACTCGGCGTCGCT
>KZ062471.1:70259-81284 GCA_002091835.1 Anopheles maculatus | reverse complement strand
TAGTAGCAGGGCGCATTAGTATTAACGATCACTGGACTGACCAGCACACGCCGCCTGGGACTGGGACGCATCCGGCGGCCAGTGGTGTGGTTGAGGTATAAAAAATAAACAACAACAGCACTCAAACACTCGCAAACCGGGAGCTATTTGTGTTGGAGTGGGACAGGACCGGTCGTAGCATGTGCTGCTTGGCAGTTTATGTTTTGTCATTAAAATCTGGCATGGTCTGGTCCTGTCGAGTGGATGATGGGGTGTGTAAATCGGTGGGAAGATGCGGTAGAGAATGTTTTCAACGAGTCCGGCAATGACCGGTTTGCCATGACCAATGTTATGCTTCCTGCCGGTCGTGAAACAATGAGTTTGAGTGACAAAGGAGGTGCGGATGGCTCTTTCGGGGAGAATGCATTGTGGAATCATGCATAACACAGAAGGACGTTAGATGTGGTCGCTTCGGCTATTCGCGACACGATGCGAGAGCCAACCATAACGTTGGGTATCCTGAGATTCTGTGGTACCACATCTCTTCCATCAGCTGGCTTCCATCTGGCCTGGTTCGCACTAGATAAAACGGTTAACACAGGCGCACACACAAACACAGGCACACGCACACAAACACATACATAACACACTTAAAACAGACAAACGATGAATGCTGGTAGATGGTTGATCCCGAACGATGGATAAAAACTGCAGGAAGTTCGTGGTACGAAGCGGGTGATGACGCATTTGACAGCTTTTAGATCCGAAATGCTTTCAGGTAATGTCCAATGGGTTAGTTGAGAGCATCTTCGGTGGCGGCGGTAGCAGCAGTAGTAGTAGCAGCAGCACCGTATTATGGCGTGAGCTTACGCGCTCGGACGGATGCATGAGGGAAGGGGGCATGACATGAGACGGAGGGACACGGGGCACGAATGTCTGTGAACTCACTCAGAAATTAGAAAATAGAATAGCAACCACAACTAGTTGGTCAGGGGCACCTGTCGTCACCTTTCTGGGACGTCTCGACGTCGGCGAACTCATGTTCGGCGCTCTTGGAACGTATGCTAAGCGGCGACTTCGGCTTCCGGAAGAAGCCTAACGAGCTGGGCCGCTGGTCGTAGCCGCTGCCCGATGTCCGAAGACCGGCGTCGGCGGCGTCTGCTAACCCGGGATCGGAGCCGCTCGAGCCAAGCGCATCGAGTGACCGGGGTGTCGGTTTCTCGCGCACCTCGAGCGAGTACACCTGCTCGCCCGATTCGAAGAACGCGTCGAAGTTGCGCTGACGCAGGTTGTCGCGCGTAAAGACCGGGTTCGAAACATGGATGTGCAGATCCTCACGGACGCGTGAGGCTGTCTCGTTCTGCTCGATGGAGGAATGTGGTCGCAGACGGCCCAGCTTGAGCTGCAGCTTCGATTTAGACTTAGCCCCCGCCGCCGGCTCCTTCAGGCCTCCCTTGGGCGACGCGGTACCGGCCGCACCGCGCGCGGCACCTAGGGAGCCAGCGGCCGCCGTGGCAGGGATGCCATTTCGAGGGCTAACATCGTCGATGAAGGTGGCCAGCTCGCTGGCGTCTGCTAGGGCGGTACCGGTCGGATCGTCCAATTCGTACGACTCGCCCGATTCCTGGCGTCGACTGGCACCGGTAGACGTGATCGGTGGGCTTGCTTTCGCCGAATCGTTGGCCTTTTTGGTGCTGGTCGAGGTGTTCGCTTTGCTGGCGTTGCTTTTGGTGGACGAGGATTTGGATGCGTGTTTGGAGGAGGTGGCGTTGGATGTGGAAGAGGTAGTGACGGTGTTGGTGGTTTTGGAAGTGATGGTGGTGGTGGTGGTGGATGTAGGCCTACTGCCTGTGGGCACAAGAGGCTCCCGCAGGTTGTCCAGAGTTGGTCTGGGCGGTACTCTCGGTACGGCGATTCCGTATGTCAACAATATGAGTTCATCCGCCGGAAATATTACGTACATTCCTGGCCCCGACGGAGCATGGCGAACGATTCCGGTACCGACTGGTGCTTTCCAATGTCCAACGGTGATCCAGCACAGACTCGTTCATACGCTTGCACTTGTCACGAGCACTGTTTTATTTCTGTTTTTACTAAATCACGAGCCTACCACACCAGCCCGAAGGCTTTCGAGTTCCTGTTCTTGAAATAGTCGGTACACAAGCAAGGAACGCTGCGAACCTATTCGCACGTTCGTGTTGAATGGTGTTCGTATATATAATTTTTTTGTTTGCTGAGATATCGTTTTCTTATTGCTCCACTTTACCTCCTCAAAGCTCGCTGTGGGCATTCGTGCTATTACGTCGATTAAGGTTGATGTCTAGAAAAGGAGAAAATACACAAGCGATACGTTTAGTAACATCCAATACCTAGCCTATAAGATCTACATTTACAAAGCCGGGTCCATTTATCCTCACTATTAAGGCAATTGAATGTGGGCACTATTGGGAACCATTAGGTGTACGGAACCTTGGTATGGATCGAATTTTAAGATACATGGTGTTCAAGCGCTCTGCCTTTGAGAAGCCCAGATGTCGAGAGGCTAATCGTGCTTAATTGATTAACGTTTACCGGCGAATCGTTGAAGGTCGTTCAAAGTTTAGTACGACTTGCAGCGTTTTTATTTCATTTATTCTGGACATCCTTTTGAAGTGAAACTGCACGGGTCACGCCCCATAAAAGTGAGCCACATCTAGGGCTCAATAAGTTGTTGAATTATTCATTAACTACATCGAACATTCGATTGGAGGTCGCTAATGAAATCGATTAGGAATTGGCTCTCGTAATGAAATGTTTGGGTTTGCGGAAATGGTATGATGGAAATGGTTTTTACAATCGCTACTTTCTTTCCCAGCGTCAGAAATTCCTATCCCAAGGGCAAGAGTCGATTCTGCACACACACGCACATATGCACGAACGAAATCTTGATCCATGAGTGACTACGGTCATCGGTGTTGGGTGAATCAGCACACATTCCCTTTGGAGGGCGTTGCTGATCGCTTTCAATTGAATGTATATTGACCCTAATCACGTGATAGTGAGTTTATGGCTCTATTCCTTATCACGGTGATTGTATAACGCTTTACGAAGCCTGCGTTCTAGATCGCTATTATAGCAAGCGGTGGTGTTGATAGTTTTTCCTCCCATTGTGCAATGTGCTTGGTGGGTCGTAAATAATGCAGACTCAATAACCGATACGATGCGCTGAGATAGAACATGAACAAATGGATGGGGCTGCACGCGAAGAAAGAAACATTGATTTGTGTGTAAGCATACAAAAGTCAATTAGGCATATGCTTCTGGCCCGTTGCACGCTATAGAGACATGCATTAAATATGCCTTAATGATTTGTAAGCATTGAGTTGCCTGGAGGATGTAATCAGTAAAGATAAAGTGGAAGATAATTGAATCTCTAATGGGTTCCTGTAGCAGGTTTCTTTTCGTTAATTGTATCGATAAGAGTACTTGCGAGGCATAATGATAGGTTTTAAAGTTGATTATTCCATCAGATAGATTCAAAGTAAAAGTGATCAAACGTAACTTCATGAAGGCTAAGAGACATTGGGAAAATACAAAGATCAAATAAATTTACTCACAACTCGCAAAGTTTTTTATTTACTTCAAATTTCATTTTAGCAACAAATGTCATGTACCAATGTCAATGTATGTATTAAGTACAAGAAAAATATTTACATCAATTATCAATCGCTGTCACTAATAATAGGGACGATGTAGATGTAGTTAAAACAGCTGAAGGATTTTATCAAATAGTTTGAAATATGGGTGTCAAAAAGGATAGCAAAGTTAATATTTTGTTGGCGTTATTAACATATTTTACGTCATGCATGACATAAATTTCAAAACTATTGATTAGAGAACTACTTTTATCGCATGATTCATTAACTAGGCTACATTATTTTAGATAAAAGCTTTTAGTGCGTGAAATTTTTTGAAGGACAAACCCGAAAGTTTAACTTACATAAATCAACTATTTACAAAGTACAAGAAAGAACGGAATGTAGATGTAGTAAAAACATCTGAAGGATTTTTTTTTCAAATAGTTTGAATAAACTGTTTGAAATATGCGAGACTAGATGATACAAATTCAGTATTCTGTTGTCATACCTACTGCATTATACGTCTGGTTTAATTGTATAAACATTGTTACGTTAAGTAAGCTTGTCCGAGCTTAAGATGTGTTATGTGGGCTGCATTGTTTATTTTATTTATTTCAAAATAAGAATTCGAAATCTTAACCTAATATGACTTTTAAACAAAATCAATCTATAAACAATTATAAAGAACGTGGAAGAATCATCCTAAAGAGTTATCCTAAATAATTCTTATAATAAATCATTTATTTAAATTTAGATATTGCAGAACAAGTGTTTCAGAGGCTGAAGATGTTAACTATACATACATTTTCAAATGTTTGACTGGAAAATGGCCGCATGTCGGGAAGACACCTCGTGCCTTAGACACGGAGCTAAAACTTAAAGCTCAGTACTAACGAACCTAAAAGCTCGGTAGCTGCTGGAGTAATATTGGATAGTTTCTTTTATCGATTGGAAAAGTTTCATATAGGTAATTTGTCACATCTTGAATGACGACGCGCTAAAGGTCTCCTCGGCATGCCTTGGCCTGTAGCACTACTGACTTCGTTGGCTTGATTTTAAATGGTAACTGTAATAGCCGTTTTGCGTTTGGAGTGAAAGTCCACGCTGGTTTCAATATCGGTTCCTTTCGTGTACAAGATCTTGCAATGGGCCCGTCAAGCTTAGATATATTTTAAATTAATAGTTAGTCTCTCTTCGTATTTTTTTTTTGTTTACAGATGTTTTTACGGCGTAAACACAAGGACTAACACACACCGTTTACGCAAAATACTTAAAACCGAGAGAGAAAAAATACGATAAAACGTAATAAAACAAATATCTTTGGGCACAAATTGAGCACAGCGTGCAATGGTAGGGAATTTATCTTGATTTTACAGTTCCTCCGTCCCAGAGATGCCAACGCCCGGGACACTGCTCGGCGGTACATAATATTTCCATTAACATGCAAGTGTACGTACCGTAGCAGTATTAGCACATTTACGTTTTCCTCCTGCGACGTGGTGCTGCTACCCACGTGTGCAAAAATGCTAATTTATGATTGTCCCATGCAGTGCGCGTGCATGGCTTGAGAAATGGCATATGTCCATGAATGCGCAGGACGACGATGGCAGGTATCACACTTCGATACTACTACGGTGGGTTTACCCGTGGCACCTGCTCTTCAGCAGAGCGAGAAGAAAAGGGTCACCAGTCGATCCGGTGTTCGGTGCTGGTGCAGGACAAAGCACGCTTCCTCGAAGGAACAGGAACAGTGATGCAGAGTGTAACATTGTTATTCAATATTGCATTTTTCTGCTCTTACAAACCTTTATCCCTTTTTATCCCTATAGATTTTATTTGCTCGACATAACGCGGGAGTACGGTTAAGGTGTTTGTGAGTGTGCTACGGTGTTCGCAATCGAACGGAATGCTACTAATCTCATCATAGCTTGGAAGTTTATGTACGAGGTAAAAGTTGTGTTTGATAATGCGTTATGATTCTTTGGAGGCATTACAGAACTTTCCTAATCCCGCTGGGTGGTAATAAAAGCTAGATTGGTCGATTTGGCATTCGAGAGTTGGGTCGACTTAGTACGACTAGAGGTGTACTACACAAACTTTGGCATTTATTGATTGCTATAAGTTTAAACCTGCACCGTTTGTTTTTGTGAGAAAGAATTAATCATAATGAAAAACGAGTTCCATAGTTTCATTGGCACACAGTTAGAAGAGGAGGACGCCGTATTCGCGATGCTAAAGAATTGCAGCAACATTTTGCCTTAAATGTTCGCTTAAACAAGTAATGCAATAAGCAAGCTTGCTGCATGCTCGAGACGCTCGAATGACCGTAATTATATGCAAAAGGGCAAAAATGCAACAATCACGTTCGAATGTTTCGAAATGCAAAATAACATTCGCTTTACGTTCGGAGAATTTCATGCAGCTCTCGTGTTGTTAAAATCTCTCAGCACTGGCTCAGGCTAGCACTAACGTCACGTTGAGGAATTGCGGAAATACATTTAAAATCTTGCCGCTGGTAATCTTGGTAATGCGAAGTGTGCGTGCTGAATATCTGTTTCGCGTGTCTCGCATTTTTCGAAATCGGTCGATTCACTACCATGAGGAAGCACACACAAAACGCAACCTTCCTTTTGCTGGTGCGAGTGGCAGCCGAAACGAGGGCAAAAGATCTCGGCGGAATGACGGGAACAAATATTGAGCAAATGTTTATGGTGACAGTTGCCATGACACCTGAGCGAGTTTTGCCTCCCTCCTCGGACAGGTTGAGCCCAGGCCGCGCGGGTCATGCAGCTTGTGGCTGGTTGGAACGGTTGTGGCACCCGTGTGGTGCCTTTTTCCGTCAAGGCGTGATGCGTGAGTATAACGGGGAAGGAATGGAAAAAGAAATAAACAACTAACAAACCCATGGGAAAAACCTCGGCTATTCTTTTGGGGCATAAACGTTCGCCAACTCGTCAGACGCATGCTTTCGGAAGGAAGAAAAAGTCCTCGGCACAGTGGACCGGTTGCGAGAACACTTGGTAGAAAAGTTGAAGTACTGTTTTTGTTTGAGAGGGAAACAACCTTTCGAAGTTCTAGTTGCAGACACGGGCTTCATGTGCATGGCTTGTGTGCGTATGTGTGTCGGTGTGTTGGTGGGTTGATTTTTTGCAGAAAATTCGCAAAGCATGTAAGACTTCGATACGCTTAGGTTCTTCGCACGTGTTTGCATTGTCTGTGTTTTCGTTTTGAGACGGATAATTTAATTTGAATTTACGTGTCCGTCTGCCACACATTGAACAGTAGCTAAGGCACCCAAAAACACCCATAAAAAGTCATATTCCCTTAAGAAAGCAAAAAAAAAAAACAAGAACAAACAAATGGAAACAACCCGTACACGCTTCTGCTGCGAGACAAATATGTTTGGGGAAAATAAATAAATTCAAGATGAAAGAAATTCTGAAAGAAATGCGTGTGCGGGTATGTTCGTTGAAATGTGAAAAGGAACTCCCAGCTGAAATGAACGATGAAATGAAGGACAGCAAATACGGATGAAACGGATCGATGCGAGGGATGGACCCGGGTGCCGGGAGAGGCTTTTGGGATCGTTGTGCTGCCGTAGTAAAGTAACGTGTCCTAGGGAAAAAGTTATATGGTGGGGCGATGGTGAAGTTATGAGAAATAACTCGGTAAACCCCATCTGCATATCATTTCGTGTGTCTCGGGTGTATTGTTTGTGAGGATCCTTATGATCCGTCAATAACATTCATTCCTGTATGTTCGGTGACACTGCCATTGACAGATAGCCAGTGGCGATTGATGTCCTTCTGCGAGTGGCATCACGTATGCTGTTGGGTTGGGTGAATGAATGTGGGAAAGGATTGAAAATGAAATTTTATATTACATCCCGTGAATGACAGCATTGATAATTACTTGTGAGTTGATTGGATTGAACGGTAATGAATCCTTGCAACAAGTAAATGGAAAAGTCACCACGAAGCGCACAAGTCTTGAATTAAGTTTAAACGAATTTATACTTTAAAAGCTTCCACCTTTTATGCTATTATCAGGACTTTTAAACATGTTTTGTTCTAGAAGTAATCAGGTACATAATATCCAGGAACACAGTGATTGAGGCTCACTTGGGGATTGTGCTATAAACGACGCTCACAAACGAAATGCAATATTCTGCACATAAATTCTGCACGATTTATTGAATGAACAAAGAATTTCATTTATCGACATTAGTACAGGTATTTGATTGCACAAATAGAAACATAAAACGAATGGTCCAACTGAAAGCGAGCTACAATAAATTAAATTACGATAGACAATTCCCATTGTCATGGCATTTGTCAGCGAAAATTAGGCAAAAGAATTTATTTAGAGTACCCTAATGATGAGTCTTGTACAGGCCGTTGTCATGCCGATGCAAGGAAATTGAGCCTATGACTTTTTAATATGACTATTTTGTATTGTTTTAAAGACAGTTGAACTGTAACCCGTGTTTGGTCTATGAAGAATATACTGATATAATAGTAATAATAGCCAGGATTCAGCTTCACGTGGAAGTTTAATTAACAAGTATATTGATATTAAAGATTGTTTTTATTAAATAACCATCTTTCCGATTAACTGCATTTCTTCTTTTAAGACTAATCGAGTGAAAATATATGCCTTTACATTGTGTATTAGTTTTAAAATTTAGTTTATCTTAATATGCAAGCCGTTTATCCGTCCAAAGTAATCAACTCATGCTTGTCACCTAGTACGTAAACTTTCGCAGCGTCACTTAAAACATGACAGCAGAAGAAAAACAGAAAAATTAAATTTTTCAAACGACATGGTTTTTCAGCCGGTTAGACGAATGTTTATCACAACTTCCTGATGACATAATTAAGTTTGTGCAACTCCTGTAAATGAAAACCATGCTCATCAAATGGCAGGGAAATAGTTGCCACCGAGTCCGCACGGTAAACTTTGTCATCTGGCGATGATAGTGGCCGTTGGGTTTTCTTTTACACACCGCGCGCAGATTCACTGATGCAATCCCGCGAACCGGTTGGTGGATAGTCTTGGGCAAGTGCTTAACACATTTGTTGAGAATAAAATATCAGCCTAGATGTGTCTTATTTTTCTCTTCCGCGTTATAAGTTTGCGCTGTGAAATAGCGGGCGCAGGCGTAATGTTGCCTGCAGAGAAAAAAGAAACGGCACACAGGAAATCGCGTTCCTTTGCTTCCTCGATACTGTTTACAAACGGATATAAAAATAAATCTTCAGCTTATGTTTTCTCGTGTTTGGCTCTAAAGTCTACGGTAAAGAACATAACCTTCGCTGATATTCTCCCTACTACATGTAGAGCAATTCAGGTTGGCTTTCTTAGCATGTGGCTTCTACTGTACTGTACTGAGTAAAGTAAGGTGTAACAAAGCGATTGGATAGTTAAAAGTTTGCACTTATTTGCAGATGAAAATTATACGAGGTGCGAAGTGGAGTTTGTCATTTAATATTTGTTGTTTTTATGACATTGTTTCAAAATTGTTTATAATTTTTCAATTTACTAAATAATTTAATATGCTTGTTCACAAAACAATACACATTTTAGGTTGATTGTTCACTTTGACATGTTTCACATGTTTGCATAATTAGCAATAAACACACAAAGAAAATCACAATGAATGCAACTTGGTTGTTCTGAAACACTTTATGAAAATTTTCTTTCATTATGGTTTGCATATTTTCTTAATAAATATTTATCATCATTTACAGGCTTTACCAGTTAATTGAGCAAGTATAATTACATTTAAGGTAATGGCCGCGAGAACAGTCTTTAATTATTCCAGAGCACGAAATTGTTTAGGGAAACGTTCTCAGATGCTGTCACAGTTGCAGCACGTAGTTATAAATGTTAAGCACAGAATCATTCCTTTGTGTACATACAGAAACGGGTATAAACGTATTCAGCACGAGTGTATAGTGAGTGTTGAATGATTGTGGAGCTTTTGATGGAGTCACTACATTTTTAATAATAGATCTTCAATATTGGTGGGTTTTTCTTAAATATTAATATTGATATTAGGTGTTGTTAAGAATGAAACAGACAATTTCAAAATGTAATGAAAACTTTCCCACTTTTTTACTCTTTACAATATGGAGAGGAAAACTTTTTAAAAAATTATTAATAAAAAATAAATAAATAAGTTACATGTCGAACTGAACTCAATCGCAGTTTCTCGACACCTCTAAAAAAATGACAATATTCAGGAATAACTAGAAAGGAACATCTCAAAACATGTGAATTTAACAATTACAACACTAAAGTATTCCTGCTTAGTAGTATCTGTAAATGTTATTGCGACAAAATGCATTTCTACAAGTTTATTATCCTCATCTAAAACAAAGTCTAGACGTTAGTCAAAGTCTAGAAGACAGGCTCAAACTAAGCAGATGCTTGGAGTCCCGAGCTACCAAGGGGTCCCGTGCTTATCGACTGTGATAGAGCTTCCTTTAAGCGGGTTATGTGCTCCTGGGTCACCACAATCTTTTGAAGGGACCGAACTCCATAAGTGGGTCTCGTATAAGGATCATCATCTGCCGTTATGGAACGGATTTCCCGGAAAAAATCGCTGTGTTAGGGAATTCAAGACATCTTCCATTCTGTTTAGGGCTTCCGAGAGACTTGATCTTCTACTGCTTGCAAATATGTTTCTAGTTCATCTCGTATACTCTGAAAGCCATAAATCTTTTGAAATCTTTCTGACAGTGTTTGACGAAGATAAAATTTGTTTTTAACCGAAATTGAAAAATAGCTACAAATTCCATCTGAAAATGTCCAGTTGCCAGTTTATCATGAAAACTGTGAAATATTAAGAGTACAAATTTCTAGTATGTTATGTTATACTCTCTCCTTGCTTGCTACATTCTTTTCTGAAGCTGCTGTTCTGTACATCTAAGAAAGCATCCTTAATTGATTTAGAGCTCTGTTAGAATTGTTGTCCTATCATGCATTGCCGATGCTTGAAATATAGTTATTCTTGCGAACGTGAAATGTCCTCTATATGCAGTAAAAGTATGTATAAACACTTAAAACAAAATACCAAATGCTAGTCCTGGTAACTGAATGCATCAAAATCTATGTATTGCTTCTGTATCGCAACATTCACAACCACCATCCACACATTTCGTTTGAATATTTGGGAATTAAAAAAAATTCAACATTCGAGAGAATTGTTTCACGATTGCAGCAAATAACATCAAAAGAGGTAAATGGTTGTGCGCTGAAGTTCAATACCGTACCTTTTCCGTACACGAACGCCTTCCCCGATGAAAAACATTTTTACTCGCCACAGCTGTCGTTCACATGATCACAATTTCGCTGGCGCTGGGATGAAACGCGGCACGGCGCATCGCAAGCAAGTGCAAAACTACTTGAAACCTTAGTGCCTGCT
>KZ062471.1:56270-70045 GCA_002091835.1 Anopheles maculatus | reverse complement strand
TCACTATCACAACTACGGGCACAAGCTGAAATTGAGTTTCTTTTTTCCCGGCCCGGGGTGTGCTAGAGCGACGACAGTCGTGCTACTTTGGGCGTTTTGGTACGCCGTTCCACCACCGAGCAGAAGAAAGTGGTCCTCCTAATGCTGCTCATTTTCGCCCACCGTTCCGTCGCTCGTTTGAGTGCTCCTGTAAATAGTAAGAAAAGCAGGTGCTGTAGTAAAGTGTGTGTGTATGTGTGTGAGTGAGTGAAGAAAATTAGTGCCCTTAGAACCGTGTCCTTGTCCTTAGCCCACTAATGCATTCTCTGAAGTAACTGGCGGTAAGGCACCATCGGTGCGCTTTGTTCTCATAAGATTCCTTCCCGTGTAACTCCCTCCCTCCCACCAATTCCATCGCCCCACCTCGCTTTCCTGTCTGTTCGTGTGGTGCGTCAAGGAAGTAATGGCTTTTTAAAAATGGTCTAAATTATATAAAATTGTACCACACCGACGACCCTTGGTTTAATCGTACTGTGCTCTAGAAAACCGGAAATGGAACATGATTTCTTGACTGCACTTGACTGTAACGCGTACGATACAGGCGTTAAGCAAGAATGGGGCAGGAAAACAATTAATTATTTCATTTCCCTTGCTGACATGCTGATCTACCGGCACAACCGCAACGGCGGCAGAGAACGGAGCCGTACGTTTATCAGTGCGGTTGCTTGCGAAAGACTTTTGGCTAGTTATTTTTACTTCCTATCGACTTTCTCATTTGTGCTTATTGTTTGGCTATGAATCTGGCTATCCTCACGCTCATTGCCATCGTAAAACGGCGCTTGCACTCGCCATACATCCCGGTTTTATTTGCTCTCTAAATAATCTTTCTTTCTGAGCCATGGTCAACTGTTGCAGCCCCCGTAGACGCGACACTCCCGGCACTGCAAGTGTTCACATTCCTACAGATGAAGCAAGTCAAATCACAGCCATTTATTGTATGGGATGCGTTTCCCTATTGCTGGTATTGTAGTATTCACACCCTTGTTGCCAGTATGCAGCTCTTGGTCGTTGTGTGTGTGTGTGTGCGGACGAATATTTCTATATATGTACCACTTGATGCAAGAGCTGACCTTTTATTGTTTTTTTTGGTTTCGCTCTCTTACTTTTCTCGACTTCAACCACGCATTTGAGGGCGTCCTTGCCATTTGATGCATATGGTGCGTTTCATCACTACCCATGAATTACGGGCGTTGCTTTTATGTGCAATGAAATGGCAATAGATTGAAGGATGATAAAACAAATATGCGCTTCTGCTGATAGCACAGACTGCAAATTGATTGCTGGAGCCGTGCGCCGTGGTTTATGACGAATGATTTTCTGGTGCTTTGATTTTTTGCTGTCTTTCAATTATTTTCCTTTCTGCTTCCCACGTTGAATGTACTTTCAGAGTAAATAACGGATCATGAAACAGTCAAACAATCGAGGAGTCGTAGTAGTTGAATTTAAAAAGACTACCTCGTTCCGAAGCGTTTGACAACTGACATGTCATTTTGACAGTTGTCGTTGGCTAAGCGCGTCACAAACGTGCATATTTACTGTAAACAAATGTTGTTAATAGTGTTAAATGCACATCTAGACAATATCCAATATCAGTTCAGCAATAACAAAAACATCTGCTCGAACCTAATTTTTGGTTTTTGCTCGAATAAAATCTAACGTTGTTGGCGCTGGTCAGTTTTTATAAACAGCTAGCAGCATTTTAGACGCAAAACATTCTCAAAATACATTAAATAAAAACAAGCTAAAGTTATCGTAGACCAAAAAGGTTGGTATTTTTGGAATATATTTTTTGTGACTAAGAAAGACAACACAGAATCAACGTAATTCAAGTAGATGGATTGAATAAGAACGTTTTGTCAGTAAACAATGATGCAGTGAGCGAAACGGAAATCCGAACACCTTCAATTTGAGTAATTGAGTAAGGGAAACAAATAAAAATTATGTTGTCTTATCAATTTTTCTTTGGACACCTTCCTGCAAGATCAGTGCAAAAAAAATGACCGGACTGTTACATTTCTAAGAATCGGTTAATTCGATTCTAAAATACGGTTTAAGGGCTCAGGATGCTAGTTTTGACATTTTCTATAGTGCGATGACTGATGTAGTCGATTCTAAGCCGCCGTGATCAGTGTGTGGATGCTCAGATCTTCTCAATGTCCACATAAACTTAAAAATGCATCATACAACATTACTAGAGAGAAATATCATTATATTTCACCTTAAGGACGGAACAAGTATTCAGGAAATCAATAATTTCACAATTATAAGCAGATCGACAGTGCAAGACATTAATACAAAATATTAAACACAAAATATTGAAAAAACAAAGAAAATTTGTTTATCTCAGTGCAAAATTCAGGCAAGTGTGCGGATCTCCGTTTGGCTCACTGTATGTGTTATATAAGCATATTTTTATCTTTATTTTTTTTTGGGGCTTTCCGATTGTTCAGATCGTTTCCTCGTATTGAACATTGACTATTCAACTAATTGGTATCAATAAGTCTAGTAAGACATTAGATGATTTGCGTGACCTATAGAAGGTTTGGTAAGCCAAGAAGAATCATAAAGCTTTGTGTTTGGTTATGTCTTTTATAATTTAGCTGCACACACTATCATGTACACTGATAATGAAACACGAAATAATAGAAAATGTCTGTAATATGCTTAGATTTCCATTTCGGAATGCACTGCGTTTACAGGTATCGGTACTGTGGTGAGGATTATATGCGGTAATCGATATTATACAAACACACACACACTCACATCAGCGCACAGTTGAAGGAAAAAAATCCAATCGAGGACATTGTGATCCGCTCACAATCCCCGGTCTCATTTGCATGCAGTTTTAAAGCACACTTCCATTCGATGCGGAACCCGCCAGGGCTCCTTATTAATTTCAAGTGGATTTCAAGCATTGCTGTGCGGTATGCTGTGTGCTGTAGTGTGGCATCTCTGTCTTGCTTTCTGCCCGTTGGCGGATGGAATCGTGCGGTTGATGGAAACAAATGGAACCCAACTCTTCCGAGTCCACTTGATCCATGGCCCTATTGACGTTTTGGTACAAAGATGGCACTACAGACACGAAGCACTAAACGGCAGCATACTCGTCGTACGGAAGGGTGAACTTCCGGGATTAAAAAGAAAACTTTCCATTCTGTTGGCCGTTCTTACCCAGGGTTGACCAAATTCGTTCATCCGAGATACGGTTGGTTGATTTTAGGCTACAGAGGTTAATATAATTTGCAGCTCGTAGAGATGCTGAGATAACAGGCTTTTTTTGTGTTATTCGCGAGGAAGAAGAACTGGCCGTACGAAGAACTGACTATCGTGCTTTGAATACTGCTGAACTGGAGAGTCGAGAAAGTCAGAAGTTGAAGGAGAAGACCTTCTCAGTTTCAAGGTTGTTACTCTAGATATTAGAATCGGTAGTGCTTATAATTAAATTTCATTGAATTTGTAAGGCTTTTTGAGAAACTGTATGTTTTTGGCAACTGTTTACAAGAATGTATTTGAATATTCTTCATTGAAAAAAGAATGATTTAGTATCATTCACGCTTAAAAAATGTATCTCAATATCTACAATATCTGCTACAAAAGCAATCAATATTATTGAGCGAATGCTTTCCTCAAGGTAAATGAGTTAAATACTTGAATTAATTAGATTGAACTCAAGCAACTCTTTCACTTGGGTAAAAGAATGCAAAAATGAGGTGCCACTGGAAAATGTTCTGGCGCGGAAAATACTAATGGAAAAGTTTCCACATCACCTTACCATCTAGTCTCGCAGAACGTAAATGTGATGTGTAAACGCGGTTATAGCAGCGTTACCCATTGGATCGAAAAAAAAATCCTTAAAATTCTTCAACAAATATTCTAAACAAACAAAAACCTTTCGAAGCTATGGGTATAAGTGAAAACCCCCCCGCAAGCGATCGAGAGACAAGGATTACACAAAGTCATTTCTGTTTTATCTCTCAATTTTTATCGCGGGGAATATCTGTCTCAAATAATATGGGTTGATATTTTCGGCCCTAACTTCGTGGCAGTTTAGGTATCACGTATTCTCCTACGGTTGATATCTGGTGCGCCGGAATGGTAAGAACTCACTTACCCAAAACGTACAAGCATATCTTGCAACGTGAAGGAAAGAAAGAAACAGCCTGCGTTGAGGGTTACCCAGTTTTTTTTCCACAAGAAGCTTCCCCTCTTTACCGCCATTACGGTAATTGTTGCTTGACACGGAAAAGTCAAACTTTACCAGTTCGTTCGTGGATTCGGAAAATCGTAATACTTTTGAAAAAGTTGGAACTTTTCCATCAACGTTGTAACGAGTCACGTTGCACGAGGAGCAAGTGTTACCACCCCGAAAAAAAGGGTGCCCGAAACCCATAAATGTATATCACCATTATTAAAGCGGGGCAACTGTTTCGCTGGCACTTTGCAGCTTTTAGTGTGCTTGCATTGCGTGATAGTTTTCTCTCTTCGGTTTGTTTTTTTTTTTTGGTTGTTCTTGCTGTTGGCTTGGTTTAGTCCTATCATTATATTGATGATAAGGCTTTTTGTGCTTTCAATATCTAAGGATCTAACAGATGTAATACGGTGCGCATGACTAAATGATATGGTCTTCACGGGAAGGTAGATATGGTTGCCCGACAAGGTTTACACTTGGAGGCACAGGGTTGTTTCCATTTGTTTGTTCTTGTTTTTTTTTTTTTGCTTTCTTAAGGGAATATGACTTTTTATGGGTGTTTTTGGGTGCCTTAGCTACTGTTCAATGTGTGGCAGACGGACACGTAAATTCAAATTAAATTATCCGTCTCAAAACGAAAACACAGACAATGCAAACACGTGCGAAGAACCTAAGCGTATCGAAGTCTTACATGCTTTGCGAATTTTCTGCAAAAAATCAACCCACCAACACACCGACACACATACGCACACAAGCCATGCACATGAAGCCCGTGTCTGCAACTAGAACTTCGAAAGGTTGTTTCCCTCTTCTACGAGTACACTTGTTTGCATTATTGTTTTTTGGGCTGGTAAAGATTGTGTTGTGAGTATGTTTTTTTTTTTGAATTTTTTAGTTTCCAGTTTTTCACTCAAGGCTGCCCGTGTCTAAGATGCTGACCATGATGCTAAGTGCAGGGACATGGCAGGCAGAACATTCGTAAGCCATAATCACGCGTCATATTTACATGCCACACAACCAGGGTTCATTGTATTGTGGAGACGAGGTTCCACACGCTTTACAGCAGGCAAGTGATTGATTAGCTCAAAGAAGCGGGTGTCAGGAATTACTGTGACGCAAGTATATCATGGATATAATAATAATAATTTTGAACTTTACACAGAGAGTCTAATTGTGAGTGTCTGTCACGCTATTCTCGAAGAACTATCGTCGGAAAAGGACAAAATCACGTAGAAAAGTTTGATACATTGGCTCACTATTCTTGTCACGGAGAGCTCAAGCGTACCAATCAATTCGCTATTTTTAGTATAATTGATCTTCATGTTGGGTAGAAACGATGTACCAAAAAAAAAACAGTACATTCTAGCGGTCAGGCGAAGCGTACCATGATTTGTACCAACAAACGTCCACTGGTATGTCGAGGTGTAACCGTGATGCAGTTAAAATTTCCACAACTATGACAAGGACCATGCGAAATACCTTGCGTTGTTTGATGTTTTATACATTGAATTCTTTTTCGTCATATGACGATGAATAAAATAAAAAAGAAATTAAATTCGAGCAACGAACTGTGGCTGCTGATGGCCACACGGCCACTGTAAACGTTACGCGAAATAATGCGCATACTGGGAGGAGGGGAGGGGGCGCGAGAAGTGAGATGAAAAGAAATAAAACAAAAATAAAAACTTCCCCCCAAAAAAAAATTACCACTCTCACAATCATTACGCAAAAGAAATTTACACTTTAAAATGTAAGCTACTTGGACGGTAGGAGACGGTTGGACCAGAGGGCTACATGAGTGTGTGTGTGAGTGTGTTGGCCCACGCGCTTGACCATGGTATGGTAAGCAGTGTGACAGCGACACGTTTCCGTTTCTTTTTTTTGCGGATGGTATAATTAGATTTAGTTAAATGTAACGAACGATAACAAGTGTCTTTTCCCTTCTTCCTAGGGGTTCCTGTGATCAGTCACTAGATTCATCGGGACGACCCTTTCCGTCTCGAGGGAGATCTGATGTTATTGCCGCAAACGCTACTTGCACACACACACATACGTGTGTGGCTTTCCCAGATTCAAGATCGCGCTCACGAATCACCGATGCACCGGCAGGAAAGTGTTCCTGCGTATTCGTGCTCAGCAGTTCGTGTACACATGTGGCCACAGCACATACATACCACCACACGTATACCCACCGAATGCGGATGTCACCGTGGAGCTGTAGCATCGTGTGTAAAAATAACACCTCATCGCTTCACCAAAAACCCCCACGCACACACACATACCGGGCCGATCGTCGAGCCGAACGGGCAAAAGACCCACGCCACGGGATACCAGAGCCAGCATTGTAATACAAATGGTGGTAGTGAGCATAACGATCTGGCCCTATCGGCCACCAGTTGATAGCATTAATCAAACCGTACCACTCACCTTGCCTTCGGTTGTTGGTCACTCGCCGGAGAACGTTCGCACGGTATTGCAACGGACGCTCGTTCGTTCGGATGCACTCGCGTGACGACGCTGCACTCACTGTCGATTCCTGGCTGGGTTCCGTGCACTGATCGAATCGTAATGTTGGGTAGCCGGACACTTTTCGCCCCACACACACACACACACACACACTGCCTTCAAAAACACAGGAAATACCACAAAACTGTAAAAACAATCAACAGCCCCAAGAATCAGAGAAAACAAACGCTTTCCATCGATGTTGTTGTCATTCGTTTGTACGGCTGGTCCGTCCGTCCGTTGGTATTTCACGCGGACCGGCCACGGATCCCAGACGTTCGTCTCTTTTCACTGACATTTTTTCCCACACGTCACACGGTGTATGCTCAGGTCGTGCTTCACCCCATCGTGCTATCTCCCCACCTACCCCCACACACACGCACACACACACACACACACACGCTCAGTGCTGCCAAAGGCGATGCTTTCGGTGGTGTTTCTTCTCCCTGACGCAGCCAAAACCGAGGGGACCTGGTTTGAGTTTATTTTTACTACTGATATTTAATAACTTATTGAAATGTGATCCCTACGCGCCCGTACAAGACGACAGCCGATGTCGATGTGCACGGTATGACGGCATTTGGCAGAAATTCCCAGGCGGTCGATCGGAAAGGCAGGCCTCCCGCACGGTTTCACCTGCTGGCGTGTTTGCTTTGGAAACGATGTTTTTCTTTTCTATTACGCGAGGACCAGTGCTGTGGCATTCGTTTTGAGGGTTTTTTTTTCTTTTTTCTTGTTGCTGCTGTTGCGGTATGCACATCATCTACGCTACGCGATAGTTAGGCGCTTTACTTCTCCTTTCGTACAGCTTGTTATGTTAAACGGGCTGATTCCTCTGGGAGTTAGCCGATGTTAGCAACCACCATTAGATGTTTATAATCTGGTTAATCTGATCTTGCTCTCGCGTTGTATAGAATGTATGCAGGCAAACAAACGAAACGTGCCGAGAAGATACAGTCCATTGACTGCGGTTGCTGCTGGCCTCAAATTTATTATTGCAAAAAAAGAAAGACACGCAAAAATCACGAGCACTCACGTCCGAGAGCGAGAGGACAACCATCGATAAATATTTTTATGGTGTGAAAAAGCATTTAACAACGAATCTACATTGGAAATTTTATTTCACGAAAGAAAGGAAGAACGTAAGCGAGATGACAAGAGCGATTCAATTTGTTGGTGGAAATACATTTATCAGAACCAAAATCAGCACGCCAGCGATTAAACAAATTTGTTGCAAAAAAAAAAAAGAAGCAACACAGACACACGCGCACACATCACTCGATCACTCGTCACGAGGTGTCCTGTGGTAGTGCACGTCGAGCACAAAATAGTAGTGCACAGTGGTACAGTCCCACCAACGAGTTTCCCACTGGTTGTCCCCTGGTCTCTCTGGCTGTTTGCCATTCACAAGCACACGCACCGCCGACACTAGCTGTTAAACGCACCAGGAACCAAACGGTACAACACGTCCGCGCGGTAGCGCGTTTTGTTTCGAACTAACAAACCCCTTGGAAAACGGCGGCACGACCACAGCTGGTGGTTACTACGATCACTCGTCGTTGCCGAGACGTCGTCGTCACGCTAGTACAAGCAGCGGCAGCAGCATGTGAGCGTGTGTACTAATGCACAGGAGATTATTATTACAAGGAGCAGCTGACTGGCGCAGCAATGCTGGTTGGTGCCGCCTGCTCTCGCACGCTCGCTGGTCGCCGAACGGAAACACGAACAACCCGACCAGCAGCCAGCGCGCACACGAAAGTCACCAACACTACGAGCGCGGTACACGGTTCGGGTGAAGGTGAGCGCATGTGGCCGGCACCATGACAGCGTGCGTTGAAAGCGAAGGCACCGAAATTGAGCATAGTTTTCCCAGCTCGGGTTCTCTCGCTCGCTTGCTTTCGTTCGCATACGATGGAAATGTGCATTTTGTTGGTACCAATGGGTGAAAAGCGATGGGCGCTTGGACAGGTATTCCTACAACTCTCGTCTGCTCGTATGCCCGACGGCTTCCACGGATTCACACACTACGAAGGTGATGTGTTTCTCACTGGGGACGTGCGTATTCCTACCACGCACGGCCAGGGGGATTGTTTGACGGACGCGGGTATATAAATGGATGTGCCGTGTACGGTGCAATGTCAATCGTGGTCTGTCTGTACGCTTCACCAGCCATACACTGGTGAGATGCATGCCAATCGGAGAGATACTACAGGAAATGCACGAACACGAGCGAGACAGACAACCTATGCTACAGGTTGAAAGGTGCCACAACTTCGCCATGGCTGCAGTGTTTTGGTTAATTGTGGATGTAGTTTCGCTTAGCTTTGTGTGATGAATGCAGCGTATCGATAAATACTTAATGTAATAATGTTGAGATGTTTTACGAATTCGATTCCGAAGGTATAAAGGAATGTTAGAGGTTATGTGGTGTTGCAAAAATAATTGTTACTCCGTAGCAATAGATAATATTGCTTAGATTTTTCATAAAATTAAGGTCAAAACTATACATTCGACAACTCAGCAACAAGCTCATTAATCGTGGCTATGTTTGAATATCCTTGGTCACAGATTCATCTTTAATTCATCAATTCTTCTTTATACGAGTCTGATATAGGGTCATGTCTTTCGAGAATGAATTGTTAATAATTCCTGGACACTTCAATAACGTCAAGTTTAGATCGTTGGATATAAAGTTGGATATAAAGAAATTGTTAGCGATACATTGTGCTGTATCATGATTATGCTTATTGGTTGATTGACATTCAAAATCTTTTGATTTGTTAGATTTTTGTGCAGCAGAAATGCAGAAGATTCTGAGAAGTAGTAGATTTACCAGCAGGAAATACTAATAATAAAGAATAAATTTACAACCTTAAAGGCAGTTGACCTACTGTTTCCGTCCTTCTTGATTTAATTATACACGCAACTGGATAGTCAGTGCTTCAGTAATTGAACATTATTATTTCAAAAATGTCCACAGAAAATCTTCGGAATCATGTGTCAGAAATCTGAGCATTCTTAGGTAAAACAAAAATACGAAAAATGTCTGAAATAAATCCACGGCTGGATTTATGTTACATCCGATCCAAATCACTTCCCAGAAGGATTGATTATCCTGCGTGACTATCTACATCTTCATCTTCGTTTTTTTTACTATCGATCGTATTCTTTGTCTTTTTTTTTGGCTTAATGACCTGTTAGGTTATGTCGGGTATATAAAAGTATGCTTTATTTATTCATACAGCATAGACTTATAGTCGGTTCTTGGTATGGCGGTACAATCTAGGTGGGATTCTACATCCGGTTCTGTCGTTTGGAAGATTGTTGCTAGTAACACTATACCTTAGGACCTTTCTATGAGATGTTCTCTCAAATACTTGTTATGCGGGATGGTAGCTGTGGCAGAGGTGGTAGCTGCGCCGGCCTTCACACGGCAGGACCGGGTGTCGAGTCCCATCCGGACTGTCTCCTTGAAGGTAAATCTAAAAGCTAAAAGTAAATCTAGATCATGAAAAGGAAGAAAATAGCATTTTATTTGTGGCTGTAGTTCCAAAGAAGAAAAAGAAAAAGGATATTTAACATCTTTACATCTTCTTAATCTTACAGAGATTCGATCCACACAACACGAACACAGCGACGGGAAGTTGCAATCGGTTCAACCAGTCAAATCAGTTCAATCTTTCAACCTGACAAGTGTCAGTCGTTTGTTTACTGTGTTCGTAAAATCCCCTATATGATTAACATTTGCTCTGTTATTTTTGCAAATACCTACTCAGCAATCGAATTTCGCCGCCAATGCTAAGTGATTCAAACTTGCGTGATACCGGATGAAATGTGCAATTATATGGATCGAAACCCTGTAAGCTTTACATCTGCAAGAGTTAATGTGTTGCCATTACTGACTTTCTGGCGGACAGAAGAACGAAACGAGTAGGATTCGAAACCAGGGCCTACAATGTCTAACATTGACACCACTACCATTGAACTACCGGAACACCACGTCCGCATATACGCGTAACAGATAGCTACCAGTCTTAGCCATCAGGTCTTTCTGATACTTTGTTGACTAAATCTTGTAGAGTATAAACATAAAAAAATACATTTGTATTTAAAATTACACAGAATCAAAGCAAAATGATTCCGATCTTTTGGTTATCTGGGTTTTCTTAACTTTCCACTTAAAGTTTTAACTATGTTGAAGAATATTTTACAGGAAGCGAGTAAATTTACCTATCGATTATTTAATTATTTTTCCTCGAATATATTTGTTGATACTTTCAACCAACAGCACCAACATTTGTATTCCTAAAAATCCTGTAATTAAATGAAATCACTCGTTTCGTATTTCTTGTTTCATTTTACTGGTGTGTTATTGAGAAGGAATGAAATGTAACTTCCCAACTCACATGGAACGGAAACGTTGTAAGCGACACTATGATTATGTGCACAAAACACTAAACCACAATCCATCGTCAAAATAGAGTGCAATTGGTGCTGCAGCATGTGCATCTACACACATTTTCCGATGCTGCTACCTACAGCTTATCTGCAGCATTTTGATCCAAACCAATACTGTATTGATTAGAGTGCACTGGTTACACGAGTCCGGGATTGGCCTTGGGTTTTGTAAACCAGCGTGTATTGACCGATGTTTTAAACTGTTCGTACCTACCGACACCTGCTCGCTTCAAAACAACTAAACCATATAGATGAAGTGGGATTTACTGGCAAAATTCGTACTGCATTGCAACATGGAATTAGTTGCGAACCGACACAGAATGTTATGTGCTAGGATAAAGTTTTTATTTATTAAAAAATCATAAAAAACCGAATGCGAAATTATTTTTTCTAGGATGGTGCAGTGTGTGCCACAGTTAGGACACCGGTTTTATTAATATTTTTTGTTGAGCATTTGATCGCTGTATTGTTCATTCTGCACGCTATGTTTTCTAAACTTATTGCCGTCTTATCGATCTCGTGGCAATAAATGTAACTAATTATTGTGATACACACCCCTACAGAAACTTTTTCACCAACGTTCGCGTTGACAGGGCATGACGCAAATAGATATGGAAAAGATACGGTGCACACGGAACAGGGTGGAAGTTTGAATTGATAGTACATCCCACACTGTCTCCGCTGAACATGGGAAACGAGATTAAATATCACAGAACGGAGGGAGGTGAGAGTAATATTGTGAGAAAAAGATGCACCTGTGAACAAATAAATGGAAACTGGATTGTGACTGTTGCTGGTACAAACTTTTGCCTGTACTGTGCATATAACAAAGGGTACGTATCGCCACTGGTTAACATAATGTATTAAAAATATCAGTACACATGTAACTGATTATAAGCACGAACAAAATTTTTAATGATTTTTTTCACCAATGATATGATCTAGCTTGAAGGAAAAATGAATGTCTTCTTCTCAAACCTCGAGTGGTGCTTGGCCTATCGTTTGAGGCTTCCTTGCCTTGATTTACCCGTAGCTAGATAATAAGTTTTTGATCATAATAAGCATTTGATATCGATTTCTTCATGTTAGCAACTTTTAACATTATCAGTATGAGACTAGACTATATAAAGTTACACAGCTTTGCTCAGAATATTGCATTTAAATTGAACACAATATAATATGCCCGTAATAAACTGAATTCAACTGCATAGTTTAGTTCTGATGGAATCACTTTTCCTAATGGCACATGGGACGGTTGTGGATGGAGATTCTAATATATGCACGGGCCGGAGCACAACAGCATTGTACGGAAACTTTCTAGTTTTGAAATAAAAAGCCATTTCACAGTTAGAATTTTATGTCAGAAAGAAGCAATACTAGGATAAATATGTACAGTCAATATTTGTATTAGTAAAGAAACAATTTACGTTTTTGCAAGTGAAGCTAATGATTAAGTACAAAATGAAAACCAATAAGAAATGTTGGGAAATTTTTTTTTTTTGTTTGTAACTATTTCCTATGGTTAGGAACATCAAAGTTGCTGATAGTACCTCTATCTCTCTTATCTTAGAATTAAATTTTTTACAATTCCGATCGAATAATGGCTTACAAATCTTATAAATAATAAGTAACCGTATGGGATTAGATAGCCAGTTTTTTCGTGTGTGAAAGATACCAAAGTCTGACAACGTTTGCATAGAAAAAAGCTATGATTTGTAGCAGTAATATCCGACATTCGGAGCAGTCGAAGAACTGGAATTATAGATTTGTTCATACTACGCTTGTTTTTCTTAAGCACATATGCTGCCAATATTGACGACATCCTGACGACCAGTTACGACTGCCTCGAGTTTTAGTACACATTTTTAATTTTGGTGGAAAATCAAGATGTTCAATAGAGGTCAGTTACTGAGGAAAAATTTATAAAGAAAATAAAAACATACGACAAAAATGAAGTTTATCGAGTGAATCTTTAAGCCAGGCTTCAGAGTATACGTATAAAATGTGAACAATATCCTGGACATGATGGACAAAGTTTTATACAAAAATCACTCGACCCGTCAGCATGGGTGCTTGATGGCGCTTGTAAAACATTTATTCCTCATTCCAACAGGGTTAAGAAGGAAGCCAACACCCGGCTGAACCTGTTCCGTATGCTCGGAACCGGCAAAGCTAGGGCCTCCCGCACAACCCTGAACCGCATCATCAACGCCTGGCTCCTACCCAAACTACTCTACGGCATCGAGATTGTTTCACGCGAGCGAGCAACCTTCGAGAAGAGAGTAGCTCCCGTCTACCACACAGCCATCCGCTACTCCACTGGTGCATTTGTCACCAGCCCGATTGTTTCCCTCCTCTGCGAAAGCAGTTTCCTTCCATTAAAGCACATAATAAGAGGATTGTTCAATAGGATTGTCGCAGCTGCAACTCGAATCCTTGAGAAAGGAATCGACGCAACTGCTCTAATTACCAGAGCTAACACCGACCTGCAACAACTCACCAACTACCAACTCCCTCTGATTATCCAATCCACCCGCCGGGGAATTCGTCCCTGGTACCACCGCACTCCTGCCATAGACTGGGA
>KZ062471.1:22570-51829 GCA_002091835.1 Anopheles maculatus | reverse complement strand
CCAGAAGGATTGATTATCCTGCGTGACTATCTACATCTTCATCTTCGTTTTTTTACTATCGATCGTATTCTTTGTCTTTTTTTTTGGCTTAATGACCTGTTAGGTTATGTCGGGTATATAAAAGTATGCTTTATTTATTCATACAGCATAGACTTATAGTCGGTTCTTGGTATGGCGGTACAATCTAGGTGGGATTCTACATCCGGTTCTGTCGTTTGGAAGATTGTTGCTAGTAACACTATACCTTAGGACCTTTCTATGAGATGTTCTCTCAAATACTTGTTATGCGGGATGGTAGCTGTGGCAGAGGTGGTAGCTGCGCCGGCCTTCACACGGCAGGACCGGGTGTCGAGTCCCATCCGGACTGTCTCCTTGAAGGTAAATCTAAAAGCTAAAAGTAAATCTAGATCATGAAAAGGAAGAAAATAGCATTTTATTTGTGGCTGTAGTTCCAAAGAAGAAAAAGAAAAAGGATATTTAACATCTTTACATCTTCTTAATCTTACAGAGATTCGATCCACACAACACGAACACAGCGACGGGAAGTTGCAATCGGTTCAACCAGTCAAATCAGTTCAATCTTTCAACCTGACAAGTGTCAGTCGTTTGTTTACTGTGTTCGTAAAATCCCCTATATGATTAACATTTGCTCTGTTATTTTTGCAAATACCTACTCAGCAATCGAATTTCGCCGCCAATGCTAAGTGATTCAAACTTGCGTGATACCGGATGAAATGTGCAATTATATGGATCGAAACCCTGTAAGCTTTACATCTGCAAGAGTTAATGTCTTGCCATTACTGACTTTTTGGCGGACAGAAGAACAAAACGAGTAGGATTCGAAACCAGGGCCTACAATGTCTAACATTGACACCACTACCATTGAACTACCGGAACACCACGTCCGCATATACGCGTAACAGATAGCTACCAGTCTTAGCCATCAGGTCTTTCTGATACTTTGTTGACTAAATCTTGTAGAGTATAAACATAAAAAAATACATTTGTATTTAAAATTACACAGAATCAAAGCAAAATGATTCCGATCTTTTGGTTATCTGGGTTTTCTTAACTTTCCACTTAAAGTTTTAACTATGTTGAAGAATATTTTACAGGAAGCGAGTAAATTTACCTATCGATTATTTAATTATTTTTCCTCGAATATATTTGTTGATACTTTCAACCAACACCACCAACATTTATATTCCTAAAAATCCTGTAATTAAATGAAATCACTCGTTTCGTATTTCTTGTTTCATTTTACTGGTGTGTTATTGAGAAGGAATGAAATGTAACTTCCCAACTCACATGGAACGGAAACGTTGTAAGCGACACTATGATTATGTGCACAAAACACTAAACCACAATCCATCGTCAAAATAGAGTGCAATTGGTGCTGCAGCATGTGCATCTACACACATTTTCCGATGCTGCTACCTACAGCTTATCTGCAGCATTTTGATCCAAACCAATACTGTATTGATTAGAGTGCACTGGTTACACGAGTCCGGGATTGGCCTTGGGTTTTGTAAACCAGCGTGTATTGACCGATGTTTTAAACTGTTCGTACCTACCGACACCTGCTCGCTTCAAAACAACTAAACCATATAGATGAAGTGGGATTTACTGGCAAAATTCGTACTGCATTGCAACATGGAATTAGTTGCGAACCGACACAGAATGTTATGTGCTAGGATAAAGTTTTTATTTATTAAAAAATCATAAAAAACCGAATGCGAAATTATTTTTTCTAGGATGGTGCAGTGTGTGCCACAGTTAGGACACCGGTTTTATTAATATTTTTTGTTGAGCATTTGATCGCTGTATTGTTCATTCTGCACGCTATGTTTTCTAAACTTATTGCCGTCTTATCGATCTCGTGGCAATAAATGTAACTAATTATTGTGATACACACCCCTACAGAAACTTTTTCACCAACGTTCGCGTTGACAGGGCATGACGCAAATAGATATGGAAAAGATACGGTGCACACGGAACAGGGTGGAAGTTTGAATTGATAGTACATCCCACACTGTCTCCGCTGAACATGGGAAACGAGATTAAATATCACAGAACGGAGGGAGGTGAGAGTAATATTGTGAGAAAAAGATGCACCTGTGAACAAATAAATGGAAACTGGATTGTGACTGTTGCTGGTACAAACTTTTGCCTGTACTGTGCATATAACAAAGGGTACGTATCGCCACTGGTTAACATAATGTATTAAAAATATCAGTACACATGTAACTGATTATAAGCACGAACAAAATTTTTAATGATTTTTTTCACCAATGATATGATCTAGCTTGAAGGAAAAATGAATGTCTTCTTCTCAAACCTCGAGTGGTGCTTGGCCTATCGTTTGAGGCTTCCTTGCCTTGATTTACCCGTAGCTAGATAATAAGTTTTTGATCATAATAAGCATTTGATATCGATTTCTTCATGTTAGCAACTTTTAACATTATCAGTATGAGACTAGACTATATAAAGTTACACAGCTTTGCTCAGAATATTGCATTTAAATTGAACACAATATAATATGCCCGTAATAAACTGAATTCAACTGCATAGTTTAGTTCTGATGGAATCACTTTTCCTAATGGCACATGGGACGGTTGTGGATGGAGATTCTAATATATGCACGGGCCGGAGCACAACAGCATTGTACGGAAACTTTCTAGTTTTGAAATAAAAAGCCATTTCACAGTTAGAATTTTATGTCAGAAAGAAGCAATACTAGGATAAATATGTACAGTCAATATTTGTATTAGTAAAGAAACAATTTACGTTTTTGCAAGTGAAGCTAATGATTTAGTACAAGATGAAAACCAATAAGAAATGTTGGGAAAATGTTTTTTTGATTTGTAACTATTTCCTGTGGTTAGGAACATCAAAGTTGCTGATAGTACCTCTATCTTTCTTATCTTGGAATTACATTTTTTACAATTCCGATCGAATAATGGCTTACAAATCTTATAAATAATAAGTAACCGTATGGGATTAGATAGCCAGTTTTTTCGTGTGTGAAAGATACCAAAGTCTGACAACGTTTGCATAGAAAAAAGCTATGATTTGTAGCAGTAATATCCGACATTCGGAGTAGT
Source organism: Anopheles maculatus (assembly GCA_002091835.1). NCBI lineage: Eukaryota > Metazoa > Arthropoda > Insecta > Diptera > Culicidae > Anopheles > Anopheles maculatus. Next base: position 48,725 of record KZ062471.1, on the reverse strand, counting down.
CGAAGAACTGGAATTATAGATTTGTTCATACTACGCTTGTTATTCTTAAGCGCATATGCTGCCAATATTGACGACATCCTGACGACCAGTTACGACTGCCTCGAGTTTTAGTACACATTTTTAATTTTGGTGGAAAATCAAGATGTTCAATAGAGGTCAGTTACTGAGGAAAAATTTATAAAGAAAATAAAAACATACGACAAAAATGAAGTTTATCGAGTGAATCTTTAAGCCAGGCTTCAGAGTATACGTATAAAATGTGAACAATATCCTGGACATGATGGACAAAGTTTTATACAAAAATCACTCGACCCGTCAGCATGGGTGCTTGATGGCGCTTGTAAAACATTTATTCCTCATTCCAACAGGGTTAAGAAGGAAGCCAACACCCGGCTGAACCTGTTCCGTATGCTCGGAACCGGCAAAGCTAGGGCCTCCCGCACAACCCTGAACCGCATCATCAACGCCTGGCTCCTACCCAAACTACTCTACGGCATCGAGATTGTTTCACGCGAGCGAGCAACCTTCGAGAAGAGAGTAGCTCCCGTCTACCACACAGCCATCCGCTACTCCACTGGTGCATTTGTCACCAGCCCGATTGTTTCCCTCCTCTGCGAAAGCAGTTTCCTTCCATTAAAGCACATAATAAGAGGATTGTTCAATAGGATTGTCGCAGCTGCAACTCGAATCCTTGAGAAAGGAATCGACGCAACTGCTCTAATTACCAGAGCTAACACCGACCTGCAACAACTCACCAACTACCAACTCCCTCTGATTATCCAATCCACCCGCCGGGGAATTCGTCCCTGGTACCACCGCACTCCTGCCATAGACTGGGAGCTAAAACACTTACTCCGGGGAACCGGAAAAAGCAGCCACATCGCCAATAGCACCTTTACGCACCTGATCCGAACCAAATACCAGCACCATCACCACATCTTCACAGATGGCTCCGTTAATCGGGTGTCAGCCGGCTGTGGAATCCATTCCAACCACGACAACTGCGCCATCAAACTTCCTAATCATACATCTATCTTTTCAGCAGAAGCAATAGCCATCCGACTTGCCGCCGAAGAAGGACTTCGGACCGACATTCCGAACGTCATCTTCACCGACAGTGCCAGTGTTCTGACCGCCCTCGAACACGGCCTCTCCAAAGACCCCCACATCCAGCTCCTTGACGACATCCCATCATCACCTGCAATAACTTTCTGTTGGATTCCGGGTCATTCCGGAATCGACGGAAATGAGAAAGCCGATCGACTGGCCAACGAGGCCAGCCGAACCACACAGCGCTCTTTCACGCCGAGACACCATCCGCTTCACTAACGCAATAGTCGCTCAACACTGGAACACCACTTGGCACAACCTAGACATCTCTACAAAACTCCGCTCCATCAAGCACAACACAGCACCTTGGGATGATCCCGATTCCAGCCACATCCAACGAGTCCTTTCCCGCCTTCGCATCGGTCACACCCGCCTGACACACTCCTACCTTCTCGATAGATCCAGTCCATCACTTTGCAGCTTCTGTGGCGTCGACATTACGGTCCGCCACATCCTTACCGATTGCCATGGATACACTACACACCGAGCCACCTGCCAACTTGATACTGACCTATCCATCATACTATCACCCGACAAACAACAGCAGAACCGCCTCATCCGATTTTTACGCATCAGCAACCTGTACCGAGAAATTTAAATTCAACGCACAATAGTTTTACCAATATAAGAATTTCATGTAATAGATTAGCCTCACTCGCAATAGTTGTACCACACATGTAACAATAGACAGAAAAGAGGCGAATGAGGTCTATGAGACCCAAAGCCTCTATAAATAAATGATAAAAAAAGCTTGTAAAACATATCTTTTAGATCGTTGGTGCGTCGTCAGTCAAAGAGACACCCTATTGAACTCATTAGCAACATAGTCATGATGAAGTAGGAAATGATCAGGTTGATGTGACGTTTAAGTTTCAGCGTCAAGAAGTGTACCATCATAATTTTTGCAAGGGAACTATAAACGGTTCTATCCTGGAGCGCAAAAGTTTTATCAGAGACTTGAGAATATCAGCTGGATGATATTTTAACTAAGGGTAATCAACTAACCTGCTGTACTGTTCGATTGTGAGGTTTGCAGTGGAGTACGCATCGGTCATCGGCTCCCTTGCACGTTGGGAATCTATGCAGCGTGAATTGAACTACGATCTTGGATTGTTCTGCTAGATTACGTCGAACGCTGCGCGCTTCTTGGCGTAGAGCCACTGAGTACAAGCCGACTATTAGTCTTTGGACATATTCTCGAGAAATGGACTCGTTGATGTTTTTTTCTCCACTTCAATAGTTGTATGTCCCGCTGCGATCGCTACTTCCTAGATCATGCTCAGATGCGTTTGTCTTAATATTCCTTGAATGAAACCCCGTTTGTGATTGTTTCGAACCAAATATGTATTATAACAATGTCTTTCTACACGTCTTACTACATGTTAATTTATTACATAAGTGTAAAAATTCATGTAAACCTCAATTTAGCTATAAGGGAGCAACTTATAATAAAATATGAAATTTGAATCGCTGTGCTATAAAAAGAGATGAAAAAGGTGCGAATAGAAGCAGTCAAACTGGCAGAAAATTGAAGGAAGGTTGGTTGGAAATAGAAGAAAATATTTTTGTAGAATACTTTTAGAACGTCATATTCGAGAAAAATGTTATCTTTTGAGTTATCTGTTGTAGTTTTTATTTTAGTTGCTTTACAAAAGCTGATCTATTAGTTACGCAAATGTTAATCAATGTAATAAAACGAAACTAAATCTTTTTCGAGTCAATTGCACATAACTTAAACATTAAAAAAAAGCTTTATATTTACTGGTCAAATTAAACATTTCCCTGGTATCGAGACACATTTTCCGAAAGCTTTCAAAGCGTTGCAAGCTTTAGCCCGTATTTTCGAACTTTGCTAGCGATTCGCAGCCATATTCTGCACATTTGGAACGTCAAAAATTCATTCATAAAAATGCCTTCTAACAGTTACCAGCGTTGAGGGTGGACCACACAGCGACACGACCTGAAGGATGGATTTTCGAACACTTGTACATTGGCTGGTGCGCATGCCTCTGGGTTCGCTCCCACTCGTGATGTGGTCGTGTGGAGGCGACCGTTTGTAAATAAGATCAATAATTGACTCGAATTCAGCCCGATGCAACACACGTCGATGCGTTCCCGTTCGTAGTCGTTGCCAGCGTCCGTTTCGGTGTAATAACTAGCAGCCAGTACGTTTGCCGAGAGTGGAAAAAATCGTTCATTCCATCGACCATCGTGTGTTGTGCGTTTTTAGCTGAAGGTGAGCGTTCTAGGGCCACAAATTACACTCGAAATGCTTTCTGGGTGTTCGAGCTAGACCTGATGGAACGCATGTAAGAAATTTCCAGCTTTCCAAGGGTTCGCTGGATGAAATTTTCTTTTTCCCACATTACTTTCTCCTCCTTGAACGGTGCGCTTGTGTTGGGGTGTGCGTGAGTGTGTGTGTGTGTGTGCATGTGTAGGTGGATCCAGCAGATGGGACCAGCGCTGAGAAAAAGCACAGTGAATTTTGACACATAGTCCATATTCCTCTTGGGCAAGCACTCCAACAGTGTGCAGGATTGACCGAAGTGCCACTCTCGGGGGTAAAAGCTCTTCACTCGGTGTCCGTGTGTCCGTGCTGGTATTTGCAGGTGGGAACAGGTTAATAAAAATACTAGAAGAAAGTGTTTGTGACTAGCGAAGGACATAGAGGGTGTAGCTTAGAGACGCAGTGCGTGACAGGTCGTGCTAGAGCATGGAATGGAAAATATTGACAGTTCCGTGATGTGAAGCTGAACCCTGGCAAAAATCGGTGGGTCAACTCTGGTAACAACTCTTTTCTTACTTTTAGGTCCGTTTAGATACCTTCAGGAGCGAGTCAAGCCTTCGCAGCATCTCCTCCACACGCTCAACAACAGTTGCGACAGTTTGCTGCAGTGTGGTGAAAAGAAAAAAACGAAGTGTTGCTAAAGCAAAAGTGATAGTGCGTTCGTTTGCAGCTAAGTTCGACGACGGATCGAAGATTGTGGCTTGCTCTGCTCGTGATTGGGTGATTAAGTGATTTGCCAACCAGCAGCCAGAGAAACGATTCCCGTGACCTCAACCGAAACGCATAACGCGCACCCTCAGCACAGGATTTGAACGCGAAAGCAGCTGCATCTAGTGTTTACTTCGCTACCCACAGGGTCTAGGATCCACCAAGTTTTCCATCGGAATTTTCCATCAGCCAACACCAGTCACCAGGCAAAGAGGTATGTGCATGGTTTATTTTTTTTCCTTCACCATTTTCGATTCGCCTGTCACATTACTGTCAACAAGCAGCCTTCCACGCACGGCGGAAGACGTCACGAGCGAGAAGAAATGTGGTGGCAGAAGGAAGGCGACCATCCGGTGGTGGAGCGAGTGTAGCGGGTTGTAAGCCCGTGGCAGTGGTACAGGAAAAGTAGCACAATGTCAAAAAAGCCTGTCATGTTTTCTTCCAGTTTTGCTGTATTACGCAAGACACACTATGTGTTCGGGAAGGTCAATCACAATGCTAACTATGCTGACGCCAGTGGTGGAGATCGATTGGGGTAATCATCTTTCGTTTTTTTGTTTAAGCAAAGCTGCACCATAATTCTCGGAAAATGACCTTCCCTTGGCATCCGTTATCCGATGCTGGGGTTTTTTTTTGGGCGAAAGAACGAGCGCTCAACCCTAGCGCTCATCTGATGCATAAATGTATGAGCGGCTAACGAAAAAATCAATAACAATCACGGATAGGCATAAGTTAAGCTGTGGCCGGATGGGTTGAATGGGAAGATGGAACAAGAACTACGATTTGCTGTGACCGAGCGTTTAATTGTTTCCGTTTTCACCGGAGTCTTCAGCCGGAGATTGGTTACAAGCAGTTTCCTTCCCGTGAGCAGCATCGTGCGGTGCTGGTTGTAGTTTTGTGGTACTTGTTTTTAAAAATAGTACAAATGCGATCATTGAAACAGTCGACATATACTTGACGACATCTCCTGGAGTCGAGCATTTAATTAGAAAACATGTTTTCGATTGTGTTTTGTTCAGAAGTCAATTAGAATTTAGACGAACCTGACAAGACGCTAGTGGCGAAATGAGATACAAAAACAAATCACTACAGTGATTCAACTATTCTTAGTTCTTGCAGCAACCAACATGTACTGCTTCCTTAAGCGTGCGTCATTTTTATCGTTGATCAATTAGCGACCTTTCCATGCTTGGCTTGCTGCTACGGAAAGCGTGCCCGATGGTTATTCTTATGCAAACGGTTGTTTGTTATTTCAACAAAACCACGTGTCCAAGCTATGTAAATATTCTTCCGATTGCGCAACCGTTGGCCATTCAGTTGTAAATGTGTATGCAAGGGTAAGGCGCAAGGTTGCCCCAAACTATTGCTACCGGCATCGTACTCAGGCACGCAATTTACAAAAGGGGATTCAAAGCAAAGTTCAAGCGACCGAAAGGTGTGTAAACATCTTGTACAACGATCTGGATCTGGATCGCCGCCCCATCGGCAAGCATTCAGTTGTAAAGTGACAATTTCTAGTCAACGGCTTTTGTTACGGGCGGGGGGCACGCATATTTGGGCGTTTTGTGAAGAATTTGTTTCTCTTTCGGATGCGCTTAGATGTCACCGATCGCGGGTCAGAGCGGGAGCATACGATCAGCGATCAAAACGGTATGCTCTTGCCTGCGGGATGTCTTGGCTGCGACAGAGATCCGCCTTCTTTAAGCCCGGCGGTTATAAAACGGGAACTGTAAAATTCCACAACGGTCAGATGTTCTTGTGCCCTACCCGAAGCGGTACAGCATCGGTATCCAACGGTGCCCACAGACTGTGTGAAGTTAAACTATCGCGGGCCGTTCGGTTAAAGGTGTGTGGCTATGCAACGGTCGTAGGTGAAAGTGCTTCACACGTGGTAGAATCGAAAGAAACGGTCAACCAAGCGCTGCAAACAAAAACAATCCCAGAGAATAGAATCAGAAAAGTGAAAGTGAAATGAACAAGGCTAATCTGTACCAGCAAGCGAATGGCGTGCAGCGGCGAGATGCGATGGAGATTTTGAAGGAATACGCACCACTCATCAGCTGTCGACGGGCTGGCGACGACGTTGCGCTGTTGGATATTGGCTGCGGCAGTGGAGACGTGCTGGTAGACTTTATTCTACCCTTGCTCGGTCGGGGAACCGTTCCGGAGGGCAAAGTACTGGGGACGGACATCTCGGAGCAGATGGTGCGCTATGCTCGCGAGTCTTACCGTCATCTGAAGACGGTCGAGTTTGACACACTCGACATTGGAACCACACTGGACGCTGCGAAGCTATCCCGGTGGGGTCAGTTTAGCCACGTCACTTCGTTCTATTGCTTGCACTGGGTGCAGAATCAGCAGTAAGCATAGTGTCCTTCTATCTAGCGATATGGAGCGAAACGTACCCGTAATAAGGTTTCCTTCCGTTTTGTGTTTGTTTCAGCACTGCTTTTTCCAACATTTACCATCTGTTGCAGGCTGGTGGCGATTGTCTGCTTGTGTTTTTAGCTAACAATCCCATCTTCGACATATACAACCAACTGTCTCGCTCGCCTAAATGGTCCAAGTACATGTATGACGTGGAGAAGTACATCTCGCCGTACCAGTATTGCGAAAATCCAGCTAGTGAGATCGAAGATCTACTGTGCACGGTGGGCTTCCAGCATTATCAAATTCAGGTGCGCGACAAGCTGTACGTCTACGAGGGATTAGACAATCTGAAAAGTAAAGTTGTTGCGTATGATTTTGTGCTACTGTACGCGCCACTGTCACCAGTTCTCACCTCCTGTACCATCTTTTCGTTGCAGGGGCTGTTATGGCTGTGAATCCATTCAGCGAACGGATGCCTACGGAGCTGCAGGATAAGTTTCTGCAGGAATACATTGCGGTGGTGCGCGAGATGTACTTGACGAAAAATTGTAACGAAGAAAACGAAGCGAACCTGCAATTTATTTCGCCGTACAAACTGGTGATCGTGTATGCGAAGAAGTAGAGTTTGGAGATACTGAAATAAATTAATAGCAAAGGTTTATATCAAAAACATAAGTTCTTTAGTATAGAATTATAATGAAAAACGATGAAATTTTATGAGGTTCATTTAAGACACTAGCTTAAGTAAATATGTGCTCAGGAATCATAAGACATAACAAAACTATCGGTGAAAAGGTGTACAGGAATAAAATGATCAATAAATATACTGGATAAGAATATGAAGATTTTCACAAAACTCGATTTTTACCACTGTTTCTACTATACTCCGATGCGGAACAACACTGTTTGCACCCTTTCAAGCCATTTGCTCGTGTGCTCACGTTGATTTTTAACCGCCTAGCACATAGCTAATTGCGTTATTAATTTTCCCAAAGAAACTGCATCGAAACGCTGATAAGAAACAGGTTCGCGAATGCACTTGTGCGTATGCTATCTAATTAAAATGAGGTTCATGAGTGTGCGTTGTATTAAGTTCACGTTCATGCGCTCCGTTAGATTCTGGACTGTCACCAAGGTCTAGATTAACAGTTTGTATCGAGACCTTTACCGTGCCTCCACACGAGTGCTAGTTGCAGTAGTGCTTCAGCGTGTGTCGGCAATCCATTCGTTGTGCAACAATCTCACACAATGCATGAGTTACTATCGAGCAGTTTCTAACACCGATACAATGCCCCATAGTACTGGGCAACTTGAAAAATCAGGCGTAAGATGTGGAGAATGACGGTGTATCTCATACGTTTTAGTAAAATTAACTGTAAATGTCTAATGCAAAGCTGTGTTACGGTGTTTTGATTTCTCCAACAGATGGCCGGAGGTGGCGATCCTAAATGGCAGAAAGATGCGTCCGATCAGAACTTTGACTACATGTTCAAGCTGCTCATCATCGGTAACTCCAGCGTCGGCAAGACCAGCTTCCTGTTCCGTTACGCAGATGACTCATTTACCTCCGCGTTCGTGTCGACGGTAGGCATTGATTTCAAAGTAAAAACCGTGTTCCGCCATGACAAGCGGGTGAAGCTACAGATTTGGGTGAGTGTCATCAAGATGTTCAAATATCAATTCGTAGAAGACTATCGAAATAATGATGCGTTTTTTCTCTGCAGGACACGGCTGGACAAGAACGATATCGCACGATAACGACGGCGTACTATCGCGGTGCGATGGGTTTCATTCTGATGTACGACATCACCAATGAAGAAAGCTTCAACTCGGTACAGGATTGGTAAGGATGCCGATCAAGTTGAAACGGAGTCAAGCGTTTTTTTGTGAGACAAATAATTTCTGCTTCCAGGGTGACACAAATAAAAACCTATTCATGGGACAACGCACAAGTGATACTTGTTGGTAACAAGTGCGACATGGAGGACGAGCGGGTAATCTCGTTTGAGCGTGGCAAACAGCTAGCTGACCAGCTGGGCGTGGAATTCTTCGAAACATCCGCCAAGGAAAATGTGCACGTCACGGTACAGTATCCAACTCGGAACGTCGGCAAGAGCTCTAAAGTAATGCTAACTATATCATATTTTCAATGTTCTCGCTCACCTGCGTAGGACGTTTTCGAGCGGCTGGTAGACATCATCTGCGATAAGATGTCGGAGAGCTTAGATTCCGATCCAACACTGGTGGCCGGGGGTCCCAAGGGCCAGCGGTTGACTGATCAGCCCGGTCAAGGGCAACCGAACGCGAACTGTAACTGCTAAAACTTCAAACGACCACTTCAATTTGTACGGGGCACTATCCTTCTGCGCTGGGAGTTTAGTTGTTTGGTGTAACTAAGAAAACGAGTTTTGTGAAAATCTTCATATTCTTATCCAGTATATTTATTGATCATTTTATTCCTGTACACCTTTTCACCGATAGTTTTGTTATGTCTTATGATTCCTGAGCACATATTTACTTAAGCTAGTGTCTTAAATGGTGATCGTGTATGCGAAGAAGTAGAGTTTGGAGATACTGAAATAAATTAATAGCAAAGGTTTATATCAAAAACATAAGTTCTTTAGTATAGAATTATAATGAAAAACGATGAAATTTTATGAGGTTCATTTAAGACACTAGCTTAAGTAAATATGTGCTCAGGAATCATAAGACATAACAAAACTATCGGTGAAAAGGTGTACAGGAATAAAATGATCAATAAATATACTGGATAAGAATATGAAGATTTTCACAAAACTCGATTTTTACCACTGTTTCTACTATACTCCGATGCGGAACAACACTGTTTGCACCCTTGCAAGCCATTTGCTCGTGTGCTCACGTTGATTTTTAACCGCCTAGCACATAGCTAATTGCGTTATTAATTTTCCCAAAGAAACTGCATCGAAACGCTGATAAGAAACAGGTTCGCGAATGCACTTGTGCGTATGCTATCTAATTAAAATGAGGTTCATGAGTGTGCGTTGTATTAAGTTCACGTTCATGCGCTCCGTTCGATTCTGGACTGTCACCAAGGTCTAGATTAACAGTTTGCATCGAGGCCTTTACCGTGCCTCCACACGAGTGCTAGTTGCAGTAGTGCTTCAGCGTGTGTCGGCAATCCATTCGTTGTGGAACAATCTCACACAATGCATGAGTTACTATCGAGCAGTTTCTAACACCGATACAATGCCCCATAGTACTGGGCAACTTGAAAAATCAGGCGTAAGATGTGGAGAATGATGGTGTATCTCATACGTTTTAGTAAAATTAACTGTAAATGTCTAATGCAAAGCTGTGTTACGGTTTTTTGATTTCTCCACCAGATGGCCGGAGGTGGCGATCCTAAATGGCAGAAAGATGCGTCTGATCAGAACTTTGACTACATGTTCAAGCTACTCATCATCGGTAACTCCAGCGTCGGCAAGACCAGCTTCCTGTTTCGTTACGCAGACGACTCATTTACCTCCGCGTTCGTGTCGACGGTAGGCATTGATTTCAAAGTAAAAACCGTGTTCCGTCATGACAAGCGGGTGAAGCTACAGATTTGGGTGAGTGTCATCAAGATGTTCAAATATCAATTCGTAGAAGACTATCGAAATAATGATGCGTTTTTTCTCTGCAGGACACGGCTGGACAAGAACGATATCGCACGATAACGACGGCGTACTATCGCGGTGCGATGGGTTTCATTCTGATGTACGACATCACCAATGAAGAAAGCTTCAACTCGGTACAGGATTGGTAAGGATGCCGATCAAGTTGAAACGGAGTCAAGCGTTTTTTTGTGAGACAAATAATTTCTGCTTACAGGGTGACACAAATAAAAACCTATTCATGGGACAACGCACAAGTGATACTTGTTGGTAACAAGTGCGACATGGAGGACGAGCGGGTAATCTCGTTTGAGCGTGGCAAACAGCTAGCTGACCAGCTGGGCGTGGAATTCTTCGAAACATCCGCCAAGGAAAATGTGCACGTCACGGTACAGTATCCAACGCGGAACGTCGGCAAGAGCTCTAAAGTAATGCTAACTATATCATATTTTCAATTTTCTCGCTCACCTGCGTAGGACGTTTTCGAGCGGCTGGTAGACATCATCTGCGATAAGATGTCGGAGAGCTTAGATTCCGATCCAACACTGGTGGCCGGAGGTCCCAAGGGCCAGCGGTTGACTGATCAGCCCGGTCAAGGGCAACCGAACGCGAACTGTAACTGCTAAAACTTCAAACGACCACTTCAATTTGTACGGGGCACTATCCTTCTGCGCTGGGAGTTTAGTTGTTTGGTGTAACTAAGAAAACGAACCTAAAAACCTTAGTCGAAACACACAATTTATCCCCAACAACAACGCTACAAAACACACTCACACCTTTAAGCACTCGTTATGCTCTCGAGCTGAAAGCAGTTCACGGATGATTCAAAATCGTAGAAGATTGAGTTTCCTTGGCATATATGAAAAAAAGAAAACACACAAACACACACCGATATAAAATCACACACAGTGCTTTTGTATGAATGCGTGTGGGTGTGTGATAAAGCCCAAACCCCAAAACAAAATCTACCGCTTATGTCAGAACGTACAATCGTGTTCACCAGCTGCATCGGTGTCAGTAACACTTAATCGTTGGTTAATGGGAAACTATGCAGGGGTACTTAAAACATTTGGCGTTTGCTATAGACGAGCATAAGGCAGTGGTATTAAAGGTGAAAACTATTGTACTTTGGTTTCTAGGTGGCTTTTCTTGAAAGACAAAAACCAAAGGAAAAGAATGGAACAACAAATCGAATCTAACACAATTATCTTATGTACACGCATACAAACTCGTTAATAACAGAGACAACAACAAAACAGAAGCAACTAAGCTGAACACAAAACAAAAGGATAAAAGTAAATTAATCCAACACAAAAAAGGAGGAACGATTATTAGATCCTATATTCCGTAATTTATCGAAAGTATAACTTCAGTAAGTGCAGAAATATTCATATCGAAACAAAACAAAAATGAAAACCCATAACATCGCAGACAATTAATACATTCATCGTCGTTATTGTGTAGCCGTGCGAGTTAATGATATGCCGGGGGCATGAGAAAATGTGAAAATGGACCTAGTGTTAAATTAGTTTCGAACCACATCCCAACCGGGCGCCCTAAAAGGGCAGCGTCGTCAGTGATGGGCAGCAGCAGCAGCAGCAGAAATCGGTCTATTATTGTAAACATGTTAGCACTTCACTTGGAGGGGCACGATGTGGTGCAGCGTTTTCGGTTGAGATTTTGGTTCTTCAATGCTCTATTTGAGAGTGTTTTAGTGCAACAACTGACCTATACGGTAACCTGGAATAGGCTGAACAATTTTCAGTACTTTAGGTTTATTTATCTTCGCGTTTTAGTTTTAGACGAGAATTTGCAAGAATCAAGCACGTACTCCGGAGCTGATCTAATCGAGTATCAAGGAACCAACAGCTTCCTGGCCAGTTGTAAAAATAGTGCTCTACATGAGCGAGCAGCGTTTGGTTTCTAGTAGATTGGTGCAGATGTGGCGAAGGTTTTGGCATTGTTTAGGTACATTGTTCGTAGAGAGTAGCGACAATAAGCTTAAAAGGGGTGAAAGCAACATTCAAATTCACGCAGATTTCCAGTTCGATTTTTGTTTACCGATATGCGCAGACCAGTAGAAACGGTTACATGATAACAGGACAAAAAGGAGAAACAAATAGAACCAACCTAGGCGCTCAGTTTGGCTCAGAAAAATGCAAACCTGGTGTACAACAGCATCTTGCCCCGTTCAAACGTCGTAAGCTCCATCTCACGTTATAGAAGCAGTATTATAATGTACAGAATAATGTCCATATGACGCCAAGTGTAGAGTTTACATCGATTGTTTTTGATGATTGAAATTTTACAAACTTCAGTTTCGGTCTCAATGCGCTGTTTTGTTAGCGAAGGTAGAGACTATTAAAGCCATCAGCACCAGGTGGAAAATGGAATCGGTTTATGTAAGCTTTAATTTTGCCAGGACCCTAGTACTGCACGCATAACGTAGTAAAAATAGACAGGCACGAACTGCATGTGTTTGGCAAAAATGAATGACCAACAAAAAAGAAGAAGTAAAACCACGTTTGGAATCTGTCGTTCAAATATAAATGTGTCATTATCATCATCCTCACTGTGCAAAACTACACATACACATATAGCGTTACAATACTGGGACAAGTTGCGAGTAGAACCTTACTTTAGTCTAAGTAAACAATCACATCGACTTCGAAGATAGTATAACACGGGGTACACACCATTGAGTAGTAATGGAGAGATGTTTGAAGTTATGCGACCGCGTACGAGAATTTGAAACAGTCCAGGGCAACTGTACGCAACACACAGTACACGTCAAATTCAATTAATCGATGATAATTCAGTGTTACAGAACAATCGACCTATGGGTGTGCGTGCGTGTGTGTGTGTGTATACGTTCATGTTTTAAACGGTATTTCTCACATCTAGTTCGAACCCGAATATGCATCTACATGTGCCTACTCAAGCAGCAGCAGCAGCAGCAGCAGTGGGAGAATGAAACAAACAGAAGAAGATTATTCACGTCCCACAGATATAGACGTTCCTCCTTAGCTTATATTAACTGGTTAACACCGTGCATGGTTCACTATCGAGTGACGGGTGTTGAAGTGTTTGAAGGATCGCCGAGTAACGCTACGTAACGTCGGTTACCTTTGGGTGACAGTTGTATCTGTCCGTTTTGCTTGTCAACATGCAATTGTTTAAGTACGCACTCGTACAAGTGGTACGGCAGTCATGCAGACTCGTTTCTTACATATCTTTTTTCGCCACAAACACAATTTCAACCACAATACACCTGCCGGTGTGATGCGTTGAAGTTTATGACGGTTGGCATTCTCTATCGGGCACAGTTTCAATCGTTTTAAGATCATTGCTGTTTCAACTAAAGCATTTTTTTTAAATTACGATCAAGTATGCGCGGTAGTACATTCACCAAAGCAGCTGTCAAACTGTGAAGCTACTAGTGCGACCTTGCTTTATACCTTTCTCAAGATTAGTCAGTTGGCACTATTTTTGCACAGATTTGCCGAGCGGTGCTGCAAATTTAACCTGCATCTCGCAACAGATATTTATGAAGCCGCAAAACTAAAGCGCATCGAAACGTATCAGAATGGAGTAAAGCTACTATATAACACACCGGAGCCCCGCTAGGGAATGGATGACGTTTTGGGGGAGCGTATGCGTACGTAATGCTAGTACTGTTTCTTAACCAACCGGCCAACGAAAACCAGAGCAAAGTAAATTATTGGTCATCATAATTGTTGTCATAATTAAAAGTATATATATACATATATATATATTTAGCAAAATATATACGAGGAAAATCTGGTCCTATAAATGTGCCTGTGTACATGGATACTGTGTAACTGAGATTTTACAGGAATTGGTATGTATTATTATTATTATTATTGTTTATTAAATCGTCCGCCGTTCGCGGCTTAACGATGCAAAAACGAAACATTGATTTGCTTACATACTAAGTGGTCGAACGCGTAACAAATTTTTGAACGTGGACAGGGACATATTAAAATCGAACAGATGCGAGTGAGTGTTAAAGCGGCGTGACATAGCTATAAGTGGAGCATTAAAACCGTACTCAGAGCGCGAACATGTTGATGTCTAGCCGATAGTCTAGGTGTCGCAAATTTCAGTTCACCTAACAAATACGGATCGTCAATGGTGCCTAAAAGGAGTCCTGCTAAGAATGTGGTCTGGCTTATGTAGCGCCGATGTTCTAGTTGCTCGATGCCTAGCAGCTCACACCGTTCTGTGTAGCATGGGAGCAAGGAATTATCAGCCCAACCTAGCTTGCGGATTGCGTAACGCGTAAACTTTCTTTGAAGGGCCTCAAGCCCATTGACCCATTCGTTTGTGTATGGGCAGCACACAGGGGAGCAGTACTCGAGAATCGACCTCACTAGTGAGCAATACAGAGCTTTCAAACATCGGGCGTCGTCAAAATCACGAGTCAGCTTGAATAATAGTCCTAGAGTTCGTACTCAGTGCGCGAACGTGGAACATGTAACAACTGTTGATGTCTAGCCGATAGTCTAGGTGTCACAAATTTCAGTTCACCTAACAAATACGGATCGTCAATGGTGCCTAAAAGGAGTCCTGCTAAGAATGTGGTCTGGCTTATGTAGCGCCGATGTTCTAGTTGCTCGATGCCTAGCAGCTCACACCGTTCTGTGTAGCATGGGAGCAAGGAATTATCAGCCCAACCTAGCTTGCGGATTGCGTAACGCGTAAACTTTCTTTGAAGGGCCTCAAGCCCATTGATCCATTCGTTTGTGTATGGGCAGCATACAGGGGAGCAGTACTCGAGAATCGACCTCACTAGTGAGCAATACAGAGCTTTCAAACATCGGGCGTCGTCAAAATCACGAGTCAGCTTGAATAATAGTCCTAGAGTTCTATTAGCGCGGTTGATAACGTTGTCATAATGGAGTCCAAGCGTCAATTTTTGGTCAAGTAGAACACCTAGGTCGCGCATTTGTGTAGTCCTTGAGACGTTAACATATCTTGAGTATTTCGTAAATATATAATTTTTCAACATATTTGTTTTACCTACTATATGGCATGTATGCATTTTTGACTCGGAAAACGGGTAATCCTTCCACGGCTTCTACTTAGGAGAGCCTAAAAGCTATTATGTCTATGACATCAGCATAAGTCAAGATCTGGAGTGACTTATAGAATATGATCCTCGAAGTTTTCACTTCCGAGTCCCGGGTGTCTCTCGCTAGCGCCATATGGAAGAAAAGGCAAACAAGCCCGTCTTCCTGGCGCAGGCCCTTGGTGGTAGCAAAGGGCCCTGAGAGTTTTCCGTCCACCTTCACCTGGCATGTTCTTACAATTCTTATTCTTACAAGCCCGGTAAGTTTGGCCGCGATTCCATAATAGCTCATTGCGTCGTATAGTTTTACTCTGGCTATGCTATTGTATTTGGCTTTAAAATCAATGAAGAAATGACCACCATCTTTTCCAATATTTGACGAAAGGGATAAATGATACCGAGGTTTCAATAGGTAAGTTATCGTTCTGCTATCCCATACCTCAGTAATATTTATTTATTTATTTATTTATTTATTTGTTTATTAATTGTAAAATCAACGGGTCACGAGGCCTAATTGAGTAGCAAAGATAGTTATTTGCGACTACGACTGTTCCTACAACTGCTGCTCCGTAAATAACTGCGGCCATGGGAGAAGACGGAGCCTGTCTCTAAGACTGCAGGAAGCTAGGCCAAAATCAAACGCTTCTGAGACGGAGTAATAGCTCATTGCGTCGTATAGTTTTACTCTGGCTATGCTATCATATTTGGCTTTAAAATCAATGAAGAAATGACCACCATCTTTTCCAATATTTGACGAAAGGGATAAATGATACCGAGGTTTCAATAGGTAAGTTATCGTTCTGCTATCCCATACCTCAGTAATATTTATTTATTTATTTATTTATTTATTTGTTTATTAATTGTAAAATCAACGGGTCACGAGGCCTAATTGAGTAGCAAAGATAGTTATTTGCGACTACGACTGTTCCTACAACTGCTGCTCCGTAAATAACTGCGGCCATGGGAGAAGACGGAGCCTGTCTCTAAGACTGCAGGAAGCTAGGCCAAAATCAAACGCTTCCGAGACTGAGTTAACGGCCGCTGACATGCGAAGCATAGGGTCTGACCGACCAGCGCTGGAACGGGGCTGAGTAACTCGAAGTGTGTCCCTGGTCCTGAGTGTACGAGATGGTGCATTCAGATCGATGCAAGACAACAGAGACGGCGAGTCGATACTACCGTTCAGCAGACCTGCGATGAAAATGCACTCAGCATTGCGCCGTCGAACAGAAAGCGGTTCGAGACCCAGGAGACGACACCGAGCAGGATACGATGGGAGATTCCGGCGGTCTTGCCATGGAAGCAAGCGTAAGGCATAGCGAGTTAGCTTACGCTGAATCGACTCAATTCGTGCAGAGCAGGAGGCAGTTGTGGGGTTCCAAAGAACACAAGCGTATTCCAGGACCGAGCGAACTGCAGTAGACGGCCTTGATGCACACTGGATCACGAAATTCTTTGGTGGTTCTAAAGATGAGGCCAAGTAATTGGTTACCTCTGGCGATGACGTCATCGGTGTGCAGTTTGAAGGTCAGATTCGCGTCTAAAAGTATTCCGAGGTCCCTGGCAAAGGTTTGCCGTTTGACTGCAGTGCCATCAATATGATAGGTAGACCTGCTCGGATTTCGGCTGCGACTGAACGACACAGTAAAGCATTTGTCAATGCAGATAACTAAACCGTTGCGATTGCACCAGGAGCAGAACAAGGCGAGACATTCCTGAAGTAACTTGGTGTCAGACGAGTTACGGACGGGTGCAAAAATTTTGGCATCGTCAGCATACAATAGGATGGTGCCGGAAGGTAGAGCCAGGACGACATCGTTGATGAAGATAACAAATAAGAGCGGGCCGATGTTGCTTCCTTGAGGCACACCAGAGGTACTGATTATATCATGAGAGATGTGCGTGTCAATCTTAATTGCATAAGAACGATTCATCAGGTATGATTCGAACCACTGCAACATCTTGAAGGGAATGCCCAGCTTAGCAAGTTTGGCGAGAAGGATAGCATGGGGGTGCTTTCAGATCAGTGTAAATCGTGTCGATTTGAGATCCGGATTTAGATGAATTCCCTGTTTAAGGGCTCCTTCACCATTCTGAAACAGGGATCCTTTGCCATTTTGGAACAATCCAGCTACTATTCCGTCGGAAACAAGTGCCTTGTTGTTCTTGAACCTACAGATGGCCTTTCGTGTTTTTTCAATGCTAGGTGCCTCTAGCTGCAGGCTGAACAGATCGTTAAATAATTCATGAAAGCACTGAGCCCATCCCGAATGGACCTCTAGCAGGCAGTTATCCAGATTTACATCCTTATTTCGATAGCAGGTCTGAATTTGTTTTGGTAGTCTGCTATCGCCTGGCAAAACTTTCTTCCTGGTCCGTAACGGAATTTTATTTCTTAGAGTTCCCACACTCGTCCTCGTGATCGTCCCAAAGTTATTTCTTGGTGCGGTGAACAACTTTTCTCTTTTCGTGTGAGCCGTGTGTCAGCGCATGTTGGCGTTTTATGCTGCTGCTGCATTGCTCGGTATGCACAGTTGTTACGTTCGGTCACTTGTCTCCATTCGTCGTTGAACCATTGCTGTGGTTGCCCCGAAATGGTGAGATTGTGGTATTGGCACAGTATATTATTTTTGCTCGCTCGTAGTACTATAGTCCTTTGCTGGCAGTAGAGCTTCACATGAAAACACTTGAATGCCTGTTGGAAATGACTGTGTTGTAGGGAGTCCATGTCCATAGTGAGACGAACATGCATGTTAGCTTCGTCCCTATTAGTGAGGGGCTGAGCGATTCTGCATCGCATCGTTAAGACTATCTAAAAATTGTTCGATATTGTTCCGACGTTTTACAGGCTCGACTGTCTTGGGCGACTAATCAACACGTAGTCTACCTGGTTAAAAGTGGCTTCAACCGGGGACACCCAGCTCCCTACCGACTTTTGCATTGAAGTTTCCCAGGATGATTTTTACGTCATTCCTGGTCTGGTCAAGGGTTGTTGTGAGGAGGCCATAGAACAAGTCCTAGTCCTCTTTTTCTTTGTGTTCCATTGGAATGTGAACGTTAATGAGGCTGATGTTGGAGAATCTGCCTCGCATGCGCAGGGTGCATGATAGGCTCACACCATTCCCTAGCCAGCGAATCTCTTGCAATACTACGTGATCCATATTCAGTGTGGATAGAGCGTCATTTAGCTGCAAGGCTTCGGCTCTGTAAAGTGTGTATGCTGCATGAGGTCATATTAATCGTTGTCCGGGAGGAGCACAGGGGTCTAGAAGTTGTTGCCGCTTTTTGAAATCAGTATCTACTTGAGGCAGGGTGACTGGCCCTGCGCTATAGCCTATGTACCTTTAGATAACCTCGAGTTAGTTGGGTTTTATGACTGGTTTAGGAAGCGGTTGCTCGCACTACGCTTCTCCCCTCTTGTTCAGCCATTCTCAACCATTCGCTCAAGGAGTTGGAACTAGCTCGTGTACCTAAGATTAGATATTTGGTGGGATGGTTTACCTCTCTGTAAGACGAGGACTTGATGACATAGGAGTTGAGTAGAAGAGTCTGTGAAACTTTTTACAGGTCTTCGGATGCTATTCCTTTAGCAGACAGGTCATATTTTACAGAGGTGGATCAATAGTGACAGACTCGGTTTAATTAGACTTTTGTCTATTGAACTAAAATAAATAATAATAAAAAATAAATAATAATATTTATAAAAGCAATAGAAATAAAAGCATTATCTATAAATTCTAAATACTGTCATAGGAAATCACTACCAAGTCCAATATACTGCCCTATACTCTGCATATATTATAGTAGTTCTGCATATAAAGTAGTTCATTTTACACCGATGCGAAGTGTTTGTGAAACATTTTCACAACGAATTTTCAAGCCCTGATACCATCTCCTTTTCTAGACCATAGTGTTCAAACACGTTACTGCAGCTGTCATACGAAAAGTTTCGAACATCCTACGACGTAGGCAAACGTTGCACAGGCTCCATCAAAACGAACGTGTCGGTGTGTAGGGTGGATTGTTCGAAAAGGCTTTTTTTGGAGGGCGGTTGGTTTTCCTTTTTTCGCTCACTGTCGCCTGCGTGTTTTACCCGTTTGCCAATCGCGGTAGGACAGTTTGCCCTAACCTAAGCGCCCGTGCGTGTCAAAACTCGTGATCGAATGAGTTGCGAACGCAATCGCCCCGAAAAATTCGCCTGTTTCCTTGTTGTCCGGCGGTGCTGATTAACGGAGGGCAGCTCATTCGATTCACGCGTCGTGACGGGGTGTTCGCGAGCGTTTGCAACCGTACACGGCAGGAGCAGTACGAACGAGGGACACCGATATTGTACAATAGTTCGCCAGCAGGGTCGTGCGTTCATGGGGCGTTAATGTGAAGTTATTGCGGTTGTGTTTGAAGTGTGATAAATGAAGTAGTTGTGCAAACGATGCAAGCGAGATAGCGAGCAGAGGATAAGGTGTGTGTGTGTGCGCGCGTATGAGAGGGAAGGAGAAAGCGATATAGGCGAGAGATTGAGAGGAGGCTGGCAGGAGGAAGAATAGTGGCCACAGTGGTTTGGTCGGTGAGCGCGTCTCGCCCCAGAAAAGTACGTGCAGAATATAGTGTGTCCCGTACGGTGTCCCACCAGTCCCACAGGGAAGCTTCGCACATTCCTTCCCGGGTACGGCGGATGCTGCGGAATTGAGGGGACAACGTGCCATCCTGTGCCGTGGAATGTACCTGTGTACGCGCGCGTGTGCCTGGTGAAGAATCTTGCAATCGAGGCAAAACGGATGTGAAGGCAGGCAAGGCGGCCGCTAGTGAATCGAGGTGCAAAACAAGGAAGAAGTGAATTTGGCGAGAACCGTCTCCTTCGGAGCAGGTGTACGTGTGGCTGGGTGTGTGTGTGTGTGTGCATACGAACGAAGCTGAAGGCTGCAGTGTGTGTCCGGAACATTTGATTCACGGGCGTTGGAGTTGACATCGGTTGTCAGACACGGTAGTTCCGTTCAGTGCAGTTTAACACAAGTTCTGGAAGTTGCTTGCTGGACTTCGCCAACAAAAGTCCAGGAAATGCTGGTGCCGTGTTCTGCTGGTTCGGGTTGGCTGTATGATTGAGTGTCCCACGTTGAGTTCGAAACGCTCGGAACGGGGCGAAGCCGTTTCGGAGGCGAATGGTGGGCCGTAGTGCGAATACTGCCTACTGCTGAAAGGCGTTGGTGGTAGTGCTGGTGGCTCTAACGCTAGTGGTGGTGGTGGTGGTGGTCACAGGTGAAGAGTGTCAAGTGCGCGGGTGAGTGTGGCGAGGAAATTTCGGAGGAAAACAACGACCCGCACTGCGTCTGCGCGCTTCCGACTGAGTGAAAAGCGATGAAGTGAACTGCCCTTCAGTGCCTGCCGCACACAACGCATGCAATCATACGTGCACACGCACACACCTCTACACACAAACCATCCCCGTGTACACGCATACACATACGCAACCTTACACTCCCATACCAAAGCGACACACACTCACACACACGCACGCACGAACACACGGTCACTGACGACTAACGACTAACGGACAGCGCCTTGCCGTGGTAGCGTGTAGCAACGGGGCAGGATATTCGAAACTCGATTCAATCGATCGTTCAATTCGAACAGTGCGTGTCTCGGCGATGGCAGAGTGCTGCTCCTGCGAAACGGGTCGGTATCTTCCACCGCGCTACGTAGGAGGCTCTGTACGGTAGTGAGCTCGGCCGCATCGGAATCGGTACCGAGAGTTCGTAACGAAAACGAGGCGCGGACTCTCGGCCTCTCGGTACGCGCAGGTTGGCGCGTGTTACTGACCGGTGCACGGACACCTCCCCGATCGGGTTGGAGTGAAGCGTGCGCCCGTAATCCGCCAGGTTTCGTAAGATTCACCAAGCCCCAACACGGATGATGGAGCCGGACGTAACCGGAATCGTCCCGTCGCTACTGTCATCGTCGAAGTTGTCGTCGTCGTCGTCGGCTGGTGCCGCCGTACTGCTGTGAGCATATTGGGGGATTTGGGGTGCGCGGACCGAACCCGAAGCAGGCACCAACTCAAGCTAATCGCGTGGCTGCTGCCGCGTTGCGCTCCAGCCAACCGCCCACCCGTCCCCCGCCATACTTTCCGGTTCAGGAGCCTGTCGGATGTCGTGTGTAACACCAGCAAGTGTCGATGCAGCGAGGGGGCTCAAAACAGTGCCCCCTAGTTCGTTCTTTTGAGGCATGTCGTAATGGCAAGGGAGGTAGGTATCCTCAACGTCTGCTGATGCCCTCCGCGTATGTCCGTGTGTGTTGGTGTGTGTTCACGGTGCAAGTGTCAACGGTTTCGAAACGTCCGGTCGTTCGTGCGTAACAGTGCCTGAAGATGTGCTGCACAGCGGTCGCATTGAACTGGGTGTGAAGCACATTGGCAGGAGTGCGCTTTTTTTTTCGCCACCCCGGTGCTCTCCCGCGGCCCAGCTTTCGCCCACACTCGCTACCCCACCCTTTGCGGAGAGCTTCGTTGAGAAAGGGTCCGGCCACCGAGCCACCAGCATGACAGCTTCCGTGGGCGGGTGAAAAGGTTAATGAAAACAATCCCAGTTGAATACCCTGCCGTTGACAGATGGAAGTCATCGCTTAAGTATGCCTTGGTTTGGGGACTCCGTAGGTCGGTGCTGTCAAAACACGGTTTGGTCAAAAATTCCAATCGGGTGGGATGTGGCCACACGAACAGCAGAGAATAACTAACGTATTCGTTAAGTTTAAAAGTAGGTGTGATAGGCAGGGCTGTTTTAGTGACTCTTAACTTTCGTCAATGGTTCAGCTTTTGCTCCAACTTCAGTATATGATGAGTGATGCAACGCAATGTTTGCTTCGTAAAGATCAAGCATCTAAGAGTAACTGCGCCACATTCCATATTCAACATGTGTACCGTACAGAGGGTTTCGTGACAGTGGAAACTAAGCGAGTCATACCCACTGTATGCAACCGATACGGAAAGCATCCCACAAGTATGGTATGGTCGCGTTCGTAAGGCATGCAGATGATCATAAGTGCAGGTAGCTGTCAGTGTCCGAAGAACTCCGCTCCTCGGTAGGATGCTGCGAGCGCCAGAGTGCTGTGACACCCAGGGAGCACCAACTCGCGGAGCACCGTTGAGCAGTGCCGAGCGACGTTCGCAGCGCGAGAGTGCACCAGAGAGTGGGTACGGCGAGAGATCAGGTCAGATGCGTGATGTTCTCGCAGTTCCGTCGGACTCTCGGGAAAATCGGGATCGCTTTTCGCACGGTTGCTGGATTGCTGGTTGCTGGTGTGCGTTCGCCAATCGCGGGATAGGAAAAGCGGAAGAAAGCCAACCCGTTTTTCTCACGGTGGTGCACGGGTCGTGGTGCTGGTGGTGGCGTCCGTTTTTGGTATATAGGGATTGTAAATTTATTGCATTGCAAGCGCTACTTTGTCCGAAACGAGGTTACACGACCGTGTACCGTAAACGACCGACTGTCGATGCCAACTTTCGGTCATGAGGGCAGTGCACTTTGTGTCATCGTGCCGTAGCAATCGTCGAGGTCGCGCTACCGTGTGCTGTGGTTTGGCTAAGGACTGTGGAATTAAGTACTGTGCTGTTCGTCGAGTATCTATTGAAAACGAGTGTCGAGATACATTTTTGGTCACGCTATCGGGACGGTTCAAGAGGGCCATCGAATCGAAAAGGAAGCTGCTGAGCTGTGTGTGTGTGTGTACCGCAACATCGATATTGCTCTAGCATCTTTGGAATCTGGGAATCTGTGATGGCGATAAGCCACGTTGTTTGGAAACGACAAAATCTATAAAACAGCCTCAGGAATCGTCAGGAAGCTTTCTAGACCTCGGAATTGCGTGGGAACGAAAAAAAAGCTAAACAATTCAAATACTAGCTTGTTGTACAACCTCGATTAAGCGAGGCAACAACAAAAAAAAAAGAATCTGGCATCCTCACGGTACGGAAATGTGTGAACCAAGGCCACAACAACAAAAAAAAGGCGAAGGTTCTAGTGAAGTACCTCGCGGGAGTAAAAAGCAAGCGAGGCAGTTTGTAGTGAAAATGTAGGGCAATCACAGAGTGTTGTGTGTGCGTGTGTGTGTGTATGTGTGCGGTTGTATCCTGCTCCAGTCACTATATAGTACATAGGGTAGCGCGTCTTGCTGACCGTTTCAACGGTTCACCCTCCGATCAGCACACACAGTTCTAGCAAAGAATAGGGGGCGAGAAAGCGAATTCCTGTGTGTGTGTGTGTTTTTCTGTTGGTATATTTGTCCCTTGCGTGAGGTAGAGCAGCAAAGGATTTTCTGCAAGCTTTTCTGCACTGTGTGATCTTTGTGCTGTCAAACGTGGGCACATGCAGTTGAATTTTTGGGAGCAGTTGGAAGTGTTTTCTGGATGAGATGCGAAATTTGTGATGTGTTGCATTTATTGTATCTAATTTTGTGACAGATGTACCTTGAAGTAATCTTTGGATGAAGGTGGTGTACTGATGCACCTGCTGGAATAATAGCATTTCTAACAATATTTACAGTAACAATAATACAAATCGTACTCTCTGTGATGTGCTGGACAGTGTTTCTGCATAAGACTGCATCTAATCTAGTCGCGCGATTCGAAGATTTGAAAAAAATAATAACGTTCAGTTATTCTACGCCTGGGTCAATTTTGTGACTCGATTTTGAATCAACGTTGGTATTCTAGTGTTCCACCGTAGCAATTTTGTAAAGTTCAATCTACAAAACCAGTGCCAAACTAAACACGGTAGCAGCGTACGCGCTGCATCATCACTTTGCAAATAAGCCTGTAGTCAGCGCGCAGTACAGCACTTTGGGGCTGCACGTTTGCCCTAGTTAGAGTAGCGTGCCTAGCTCGAGTACAAACGAGCAAATCGTATCCCGCGCTCGTAAGTTGCATCACAATAAGCAGGCCGTGGATATTGTCAAGGAGCTGGTCGGTGCATCATCGATCGGAGCCGAACAACAACAACAACAACAACAGAAAGATTCTTAAAAGAGTCAGAAGCATCGTTCGGAAAGTTTCGAAAGCAAAGCAACGTGCCCACCTACAAAACAAACAAGCCAGCGAATAAATACACATAAAATCCGCAGCTGCATCATCTTCGGAATGAAAAGAATCGCAACACAATGCGAAAGTTTGCTCCCGGCCCGATCTTGGGGAACCAGCGGCCAGCGATGAATCCGCTTTCGCTACCAGGACCCGTAGCCGATCAATTCTAGTGGCAGTAACAGTTCCCTCCTAAAACAAACGCAGCGCACGGGTGCATCGATTTGTTTCGCTTGTGCGGGGGAGGCATCGTCCGCGTGCTAGAGTACTGAAGATGTGGTCTGCAGCACTATGTACATTGGGCGTTTCGAAACCGATTTGGGGCTGCAACTGTTTGAACTTTCGCCAAGGAATGTCCGTGGTACGTGGTAGCGCGTGGTGTGCGCCTACAGATTGTGGCTTAGCCTTTATTAAGAAGGACCGAAGCACCCGAAACTTTAATTAGAAACTGCTTGTGCCCTAACCTATATCCTCCTATCCTCTAAAATCTTTGCTCCTGGAATCGATCTCTGCACTTATAGCAGCTCTAAGCCAAAGCTTTCCGTACCGTAGCCGTATTTCTCATTACAGTGTGTATGTTTTCTATTTGCTTCACTGCTTTTTTTCCTTCTCCCCAACAGGAGTCTCGTGGCAAGAGGCCTTTAAAAATCTGGGACAGTTGGCGCAATGTCCGTAAAGGTCTCGTAGTAGGTAGCTTCGAGGAGCTAATAGTTAGAGGTACGTGCTATATTAGTGATGGTAATGGTTCTCTGTATGTATATAAATATATATATATATAAAAAAACACCCGGGTAAGATGTGATACAGCACGGTGTGTGGTGTGTCCGGAGTTCATAGTCATTGATTTTACACGGTGCACGCTGTCTGATGCAACATGATTCCAGCGGCATGGGATCAACCTGCCACTGTTCAATGGCAACGATTGTGGTGCAATAGGTAACCATAGGAATCCAGCAGGTTCCAGTGAGGAAGAACAAAAAAAAGGACATAAGTCCTTAAAATAAAAGACGAACAAAAAATGGCTCCACACACACACACGCTCGATCGCTCGCTCGCTGTTCACACATGCACGGAACATGCCTTACTCGGCGTTGGCTATCGTGTGTACCAAGGTACACACGACTGGATCACACGAAACGAATTGGACCGACATTCGGTGAGTAGAATGCAAGTGACCGAGTAATGGAAAGTAGGCCAAACTAGGACACAACCAAACTGCCATTGCCAATTATGACTGGAGATGAACGAGAGTGAGAGAGCGAGAGAGGAAGAGTGAGAGAGATGGAACAGCACACGGCCAAGAGAGAATGGAAAAACTTACTGCAAGAGCGCGTACACCGTCAAGAGACACCGGGAGAGCCGGAAAAGTGTCAGGGAGCGTCGCAGAGTGTGAGTATCGGATTCTGTCAAGCGAAAGTGAGAGCGCACGGAAAATGAGTGGACACCGACCTTTTTTCACGTGTGGGTGGATGAGTGGAGTTCCCTTCGCTGAGCCTTGCCGAGAAGCTGGCGTGAGTGTCCGTGCCTGTGAGTGTCTCTCCCGTACGATGATCCGTAAAATGTGAAAAATTGTGCGATTCTCCACAACTTGGACACCATTCTTCAATATCTGCTGGCTGGAAGAGCACTGGAACTGGTTCGAAAAATCGCTGCCGGAGTAAGTGCCATCAAAACAATTGCTAAACAAGCGAAGCTTAATTGTATTTCACAAATCGGGTCGGTCAGGAATGGTGATAAAAGGCGACTAAAGCTGATTAAAATCGCGTCTCCATTACAGTGTTGAATTGTGAATAATATAGGCTCGTGCTCGTTCTCTCTCACACTCTCTGTCCAAATGGTTGGAGCGTTGGTGTGGTATACGGGCGATAACCAAGTAATGGCAGAAGCAG
>KZ062471.1:0-21389 GCA_002091835.1 Anopheles maculatus | reverse complement strand
TGTGTGTGTGTGTGCGTGCGTGTGTGCGTGTGAGCCGAAGAATTTTGTACCCGTCGTCTAGCAGAAAGCGGAGAGAGACAGCTCTCCGATGAAGGAAGCGAACGGAAGCAGCAATCCACAAACACAGACACACTCTACACTTCCTCATAAACACGTAGCAAACAGAGCACATCCACAACTACTGTGTAGCATTTTGTATGGCGTACGATTCCTTTTATGCGGTGATCGGTCCACGATCGTTTAGTCGGTTTGCCAAGGTAAACAAAACAAGAGTAATAAAATAGAAAAAAAAAACAACGTGTCAAATGGAGCGAATAATAGTGCCAAAACTGCAGTTGACGGCTTTCGGATGGCACACAAACACACCTTTACGAGTTGCGCATTAACGTGCACCAGTTATCCACCAAGTGCAGTTCAGATAGATGCTGGGACGGAGCATCTCTAGCAGGCGATAAAAGGAAACACAAAATTTGGTTACATCTAGTTCAAACAAAACAAAACGTAACACTAAAATGCAACACAAAAACAACACACACACATACAGGACAAAACAAAGCTGGGCTAGCGCCAGAGTGAGAACTCGTTAAGATAAAGTAAAAAAACAAACAAGCGATTAAAAAACCCTTAACCATGATAAACATAAACGTAAACGACACGCACTGCATGCCATAATCGCCCCCAGGAAAAGGCATCTCAAACCTAAACTTAGCAAAGAAACAAACAAACAAACACAAAAGAAAAAGACGAAATAGACGAAAACAAAACGTGGAAAGTGTGGAAGACAAAGTGAAAGAAAAGTTTTTAAAAAGCTGCCATTTACGAAAGTAAATAAAACAAACGAACAATATTGAAACGAAGGTGTATGTGTAAGCAAACAAACAAAACAAGAGAGAGAGAGAGAGAGAGAGAGAGAGAGAGAGAGAGAGAGAGAGAGAGAGAGAGAGAGAGAGAGAGAGAGAGAGAGAGAGAGAGAGAGAGAGAGAGAGAGAGGGAGAGAGAAAAAAAACATAATATCAAGCACGAGGGATGGCTCAACTCAGCTCAGTTACATCATGTTGCTTGCTGTCGCATGCATCCAGCTCTGTTTGATGCAAATGGAGTAACAGTAACAGGTAATGTCAACGTTATAACGAGCTGCAATCACCACAAAACAAAGCTAACGGAGAAGAGAACAAAGCAAAACAAAACAAAAACCCGCACATCATTGTAATCATTACTTAGGACAGAAAATAACGAAAAAGTATTACTAAACCTGTGGCGAGCTGGTGGTAGATTATAAGATTAAAAAAAACGAAGCAATTAAATTAAAAAGGAAAAAAAAGTCAAACTTTAAAACTGGCACCGTGAAACAAAACACAAGAAAATACAAACAAAATATCGTAACGAAAAAAAACAAACAAACAAACAAACAAACGGACATGTACGGTCGAATTAGCTTATTACAAAAAAAAGAAAGGGGGAAAAGGAAACGAAGGTATAAATCATTCATTAATTCAAAACCGGAAATCGGTGCGGCTGCTAGTGCTAAACCTGTAGCAGGGCGTTCAGTGAGGAAACCGTGCGAAACCGTGCAACTAAGGACAATTTCAAGCAAATAGAGTTAAAAGCCGTACTAGACTAGATTTATTTGTAAAGTAGAGGAAGCGCGCTGACGGATTAAAGGTGGAAAGAGACGAGAAAGAGAGAGAGGGATAGAGAGAGGTGGTGTTTACCGCCATCGCCATCAAATTTGATGATAGAGTTTGCATAAATTTCAAATGAATCACACCCATTTACCGGACGGCCGCCAGGTACACGAGGAATCGTAAAACGATAGTTAGAACGACAGATAATACAACACCCTCAAACACACACACACATACCGAAACTAAACCATAGTGAATGGCAAGTATGCCACCACACAAACACACACACAAACACCTAATAATAAAACACATTTAATTGCAAAAAAAAAGTTTAGCAACGATTAGTAGACGCGTCCCAGATAAAAAAAAATAAAACAAAACAAGTTGTTATAATGAGTGAAACATACATAGTTGAAGCGCTACAGCGATCGGGAAACGGGGAAACAGTACTATAAAATTGACAGCAGTGAGAAACAAACCGAGAGAAAGCAAAACCAGAAAATCAATAATAAAATGCTAGCGAGCTCCGCTGGAACTTACCGTGCAAGGGGAAACACAAACACAAACAAATACACAAACAACAACCGAATAGTGGTAAAGCCTATGAAAATTTGATGATAATCGTCCACAAAAAGACCCCATGATCCTGCATGATCAAAATTATACGCTCCAACAAACCCCTCATAACTAAACATACACACACACATACACAAAAAAACGCATACTATGAAACCGAACGTTCTACTTGCGCACCACTCCAGAATACATGAATTTAATCGAAACAAACAAACAAAACAAAACAGAACCGAATAAAGGAAGAAGGTAACAGCAATGGTAAATGAAATAAAGAAAACAGTAACAAATAGAGCAGAAAGGTTATTATGGTAAACGTAACACAAAACCAAAACCAAAACCAAACAAACACATTAATCACAAAAGATATGATTCACACCCAGCAGTATGCGTTAAAGGTATATGGGGCGTGGGGCCATGGAGCAAATCTACAGTTGGTAAAATAATATATATTATATTATTGATAATGGGCGTTCGAGCAGATCGTTATCATCCGGCAACCTTTGCCCGGTCCGGATGATGATGCAAACCTGGCAAAACACACTAACATCACACACACACACACAAACACAGCAGTTGTTGAAGGAGTCGGTAAAGGTGAAGTATTAAAACGCAATAATCATTAGCGATCGTCGAAGTGTTTATTTTTGGTGAGATCGACAAATAGACCCGTGTGCGAATCGGAAGCTCTATTTTTATTGAAATTTTGTTTATTTGTGGTTCTTCCGTTCACTTAAAACTCAGTCACACGCACACACACACACACGGAACACACGGAACACACTTAGAACGAATGCATTGTTAGTAGCGAGAAGCGTACGTACGATATTGTGTGTGGCGTGTTGAGGTTGAAATGGATTCGGAATAAAGAAAAGCCTCCAAACTTAATGTATTAGAAATCTACACTGGCACTGGCATTGCTGTGTATGCGTGTGTATGTCAAGTTATGCATGTACATGTTTATATTTGTATGTGTGTGTGTGTGTGTGGGAGAGCGCGTTTGGGAGGGAAGACAGTTCCCGGGACAGTTTAAGTTCACTTAAGTCTCACCGTTTGACAGATGTTGCTCAAAAGATGGGTGTGTTGTTGCAAAGCAGCTTTCATTTTCACATATCCCTAATCCCTGAACTATCATTGCTGAGTTCGCTGTGTGCGTGTGAGTGAAAGTGTTTTGTTTTTGTGTTTTAGAACAATCAATTTTCTTTTATCACAAACCGTACCTGTATACCAGGGTTGTTAGAGCGCTGTTCATTAGGGTGTGCGTGCGTGTGTGTGTGATTGTGCGTGTTGTTGAGGAATCCATTTTGCAACAAATAAACAACTATCTTAATAATCTCGACATCTTTAAGCGAGCATGGTTTTCGTCCACGTCCACCGCTAATCAAGGACACACGAATGCGTTTGTTGGAAGGGATGCGATAAACTGCCCGCTAGGTGACGTACAGGTGGCATAAGTTGTACTCGATTCTTAAGTAACTCGTGTAGTAAGTACAGTCTCACTGCCATTAGTTTTTTCTTGCATGGCATCGGATGGGTGAACAAAGCCCGAGGAATACCGTAGAGTGGGTTGCTACAAAACAGAGCGCATTATGTTTATCGTTGCCGGAAGTAGTGAAAGCGTTTAGTTTAAGGAACATTAAGTTTAAGTTTAGTTCAGTTAAGGAAAGCCACATACAGACGACGCATGTTCTTCCGCATCTTTTAATGCAAAAAAATATCAATGGAGGTCAAAATCAACGGTGAGGAAAACCGACCAAGTATGGTTCTTGGTATCCTTCCAACACTAGCCAAACTGCATGCTCTGTTACAATACTGTAAGTAGTGGGAAATCATTTGAACGAGCCCCGAAATGCATGTGAATGATCGTGGTACGATGTTTAGATGTTTTCACCAAAAACGGTCACACACACGAAAGGGGTTTGCCCGTTTTTTCCTAATTGCGACGTGCATGATGTTACGAAACGTCTCTAGTCTCAACGCATGGCGAATGGTGGCGGAGTTTGGGGGAGGCGGGAGAACTCACTCACAGTGGTTAAAACCTTCGTAGCAACTGCGGGCGCAAAGTATGCGCATTCGTAGACACAGATAGCGAGTTAAATTATATCTGACACTGCCCTAAGCCCCTTAGTAAGAACACGGAAACCAGAACTCTATCGCTGCAAAATGGTGCGCGAACGCAATCGTTGTCGGGGCGTCGGATCGTCAACCATTAGGCCCCGCCCAAGAGTCAACAAGCAGTCAACGTTTAAAGGCTAAGCTGACACACAACACACAAAACAATCGCACGCTAGAACGATAATACAAAAACCAAAAGCCAAACAATAACTGTCCAGCATTTTGGGTTAACTCTATTACGCTCTAAGCAACGCCTCCAAGTTGCTGCAGCATACACAAATAGTAACTGAAGCATAAGTAAAGGCGTAGACGACCGAGCGCCAACTATACTGACATGGCACCTTAACATGCGCTCACTCTAAAACAAAACAATACTGTACGCAATGCAACAATGACAAAATGGAGGGATACTATCTAACCACTAGCCGACTGTTTGTTTATTCTGGAGGGTAGACAATCCTTCTAAACAAAAAAATAAAAACGCACCGTGCATAGAGTAGTAGAGAAAAAAACAAAAAACGGTTCGTGATGACTCGCGTATGGGGGGCGTGATGTGTTGTAGAGCGTTTGTTCCGCATGGCAAACGGCATGGCAGACATACCCCAGGAGGGGAGAATGGTAATAAATGGTTAGAAACGATGAAAAAATAATTGAAATATAGCAAAACTTCTAATACAACAAAAAAAAAACAAACAAAACGATATCGTAACATATTTTTTTAAATATATAAAAGAAAAAAAAAGCGTAAGAAAAAAATATTCAATTGAACGAGCAACCGGCGAGAAGAAAAACAGTAACCTAAACGATTGCAGCAAAAGCCGCTCTGCACACGAATGCGTACAAGTGGCGTAGGCGAGCAGTGAAAACGGAAAAGCGACACATCGACAGGTAAAAGACATCCGAAAGAACGAACTCCCCACTGCTCAATGTTCGCCAAAGCGTCAATGGGGTTCAATCATGAGAAAAACGGGATTCAAGTGAGGGACAGAACTAACAGAGCTCTATCGGAGTGTTTCGTGGCTGCGAATTACTACTGCGAACGGACACAAAAATCCCTCAGCAATGGAAAGGAAATAATCTACCGAAGCAACCGAAGCAACCAAAAAGTGGAGAAGAAAAATTAACAATTTTGTTAATTAAAATACTGATTATCCCTGCCAAAAAAAAACAAAAAATGGGAAATTCGCAAGTAACACAAGCAACAGATACACTTACCCATTGAAACACACATACACATACATGAAAAACACACTCACACACCCACACACATTGATTAAAACGTCGAATTCATTTAATACCTAGAATTATTAATCTAAATATTCAAGTATTTAAATGGTGATCGGTAGATCGGTGCGTTGTGCGAGCAGTTTGAAGAGGTAAAGAAAGAGAAGAGAGAGAGAGAAGAGAGTGGAAGTAAATGAAGCGAACGAATTAAACGGGTTTTGAATATAATTCAACAAGTATAAAAACAAAATGAAAACAAAATAGAACAAACAAAAACGAGAAACAAAATAATGCAACACAAAGCCATGCATCGCCACGATCGCCTGCGAAATACGCACCCTTTAGTAACAGAAGTAACGTGCGCATTCGGGTGTGCCGCATACGAATAGGCTCCATCATTACACGCCACACATACAAAACCACACCTACCACACCTCGAAACACCTCGACACTGCTGCCATAAGTAGTACACACACTAGGTCGTGCATAACTGCCAGCAGGAAAAAAACAAAAAAACAATCGGCAAACCGACACCGCATATAGAAGAATGTGGCCAGGATTTGTTTTGTTCGAAATTGAGACACAAAGTAGCCACGAATAATGGGGGGGGGGCGTTAGTGGTCCAGGAATACTAAAGAATTCTTACACCTCTACACAACGACACATAACACAGCTCACCACACATACGTTATACAGCCGTGTATTCGCGATTCTAAGCAACGCGACAATTGCCACAGACATAGCCGAGACGAAAACAAACCCCTTTCCTTCTCCCTTCCCCCTCACTCCCACTCATTCACCCAGCCTAATTAATTGGTTCGGTGACGGTAGCGTACGCAGCAGAACACTAAAAAAAAGAGTAGACGAACACATTACGGTACGATGATAACTAAGCGCTAGATTATAAACGCGCCGATTATAGATCGATTGGTGTGTGTCTGTGTGTGCGTGTGCGTGTGCGTGAATCCTAGTCGAGGAGCGGTCGATCGATCGATCGGGTTTGCTAGTCGGCGAAAATCGGCATGCGGCCGCAATGGTGACAGTGTGTTACACCGTGTGCACAACAACACAACAACACAACAACAACAACAACAACAAATGCTGCCGAAGGAACGTACGCAAAAAAAATATGAAAGTATATTTAAAGAAACAAAAAGAAAAATAAAAAATAACTAATGTTTTGTATAGAATATTTCTGTTATATTATGTAAAAATTATTTAAAAATGAATAAAAATTAATCGCTTAAGAAGTTTAAAATAAAATTATAAATAACGGACACCTGTTGCGCATGGTATTTGGAGAACTTTGGTTAGGCGAAACTTGCTTCCAAAGCGCGATCGTCGGAAGGAAAATGGAAATTTTGGTTCAAAGTCCCATCGTTACCTAACTTTAGATAGTGTGGTTATCCTTTCGTTTGCTTTCTGCAAGCTGGCCATGCTACTGAACAAGACGATTAAGATTTGAAATTTGTACAACAAACAGAAAGAAATACGGTAAAAATCACGAGTGGACAGACGATTGTGGTAAGTTTTCATCGTAATGCAAATAGTTCTCCACAAATAGACCTTTGAAAAGGTCTTCAGCCAACTGTACAGCGTGTGTAAGTTCAATTATGACTGTTTATCGTTGGGTAGCAACGCATCATGTGGCTCCTGTGTGACATCAATTAGGTGTCTTAAACGGAGAACGTTTGCAAGTGTTCGAAGAATCCAGGAAGAAGAAGCTCACGGCATCCAAGAGATGGTCTGGTCATCAGCTGTTTTTCTACTGGTCACCCGTTTACTGTTGCGGACCAAGGCCGTGCAATATCTGGGTGGACTTTAACAGCGCGCTTGTCGACTAATGAACCATTCGACGCGAAAGACCACTGCTGATCTGGATTTGTTGATTAGGACTGTTCATACTACCATGACGAATCCCTTTAGGTTACGATATATTACAATAATCCTGACAAATATATTTTCAAGGTTTCAATTTAATAGTTTACAATGTAAAGCCAAATTGCTCTTCTCGTGAGTAATGAATAGACAAATAGAAAAACAATGGAATAATATCAACATTGCGTTAATAGCTTGGTCAGTTCACAGAAAAAATAGACGACGAACCCGGAATTCTTCTTATTACGAAAATCGAGATACCCGACATTGCTGCCAATCGTGCAAAGTAAAAACTAATTCCCACATGCTACAGTAACAGATACAACGTGCTGCTATTCTAGGAACTTTCTATTAATTCACGCGCTTATCACTCACATTTTTCATCTCTTGTTGTCTCTCTATTCCTGTTTAATTCGCCTTTTCTGTTCGCGCTTTTCTGTTTTATAGCAATTCTGCTCGCAAAAATAAAGTAATCCAAGTATTATTAAATTTTCGTCCTCAATATTAGGTTACCCTATCTTAACCCATTTTTAATCACATATACTTTTGAAATAAAAACGATTCTGGCTTGTCGTTTTTTAATGTAACGAAATGCAATGCAATGAAAACAAAACAAAATTACCTTCAAATAATACAACACAAAGCAATTGTTATTAAATTAAATGGAAGCGGATGCTTCTACAAATAGCTATGAAGACGCCTTGTGTCTCTGGGAATGATAAGCAGTAACTATAAATCGCTTTCTTACAAAAAACCTTTTTTAAATGATTACCTAACAAAAAAACACAACTTTAATTAATTAAAATTATTTTTATATAGCAATAATTAATAGCCATTTTTCTCATTTTTTAAGCTACCTTCAAAATAATACTGTTACAAACGTGTGTAACGCCCTTAAGCGC
Organism: Anopheles maculatus; assembly: GCA_002091835.1. Classification (NCBI taxonomy): domain Eukaryota; kingdom Metazoa; phylum Arthropoda; class Insecta; order Diptera; family Culicidae; genus Anopheles; species Anopheles maculatus. The sequence continues at coordinate 13,072 of KZ062471.1, read as the reverse complement.
TTTGCTGCGTGGGTACGTCGTACTCGGGTTTCATCGGTAACGATCGGGACGCATAAATACAAACGAGAGATGCACTCTCGTTCTTCTTTCTGTACTAGCGAATAAAGGACACGTTCGTTGTAGAGTCGAAACATAAACTAAAAAACCGTATTCTTCTTTTTTTTTCGCTAGGTTGCATTCACAACAAATACAATACAGATTAAATCATAAGTAAGTAGTTATAAAAAAAATCTTGAACAATATGCTTAACCTACTAAATATACCAAGTTTACCTTTAGAAATCACACATTTAAAATAATTCACGTAATTTGTATTACATAAGCAAGTTTCATATACCGGGGGCGGCCCGGTGGTAGATGCGACAGCGGTGCCGGTCTTCACACGGCAAGGCCGGGGTTCAAGTCTCATCTGGGCCGTTCCCCCCTAGTGAGGACTGACTGTCCAACTATGCGGTAATAATAAGTCTAGTAAGCCAAAAAAATGGCAGGATATCCTAAGAGGTCGTTAGGCCAAGAAAGAAGAAGAAGAAGAAGAGGCAAAATTTTAAATTACATTTGCATTTTCTAAACTTTTCGCATGAGGCGGCCCGGTGGTGTATACGATAGCGGCGCCGGTCTTCACACGGCAGGACCGGGGTTCGAATCCCGGCGGACCGCCTCCCCGTACGGAGGACTGACTATCCAGCTACGGGTAAAACTTAGTCACAGAAAGCTAGGAATAGCTGGCAGGCCAAGACCTCACGAGGTTGTAGTGCCAAGGAAGAAGAAGAAGAAGAAACTTTTCGCATTTTCTGTTTGCAGTTTAGAGAAAGGTATAAGTTTACTTGAAATTTCAAGTTAATTTTTTTTTGTCCTGGCAAGTACATATTGTGCAGTCAAAGTTCGTCATCGTTTTTCAGTGTTCAAAATCAGGCCTATATCTTCGTTAGCATAACATTAATAATATGAATATGGGTAGTCCGCTGGTGTATGCGATAGCTGCGCCGATCTTCACCCGGCAAGACCGGGTATAGAATCCCATCTGGATCGAGTCTTTGTACGCAGGACTGACTATCCAGATGCGAATAAAGTATTGTTGAGAAAAGCCAGAAAAAGCTGGTTAAGAACTTTCGAGGTTGTAGAGCCAAAAGAGAAGAAGTAGAAAAAGAGTAGCTAAACCTGATTATTATTTTTTTTTTCAAATAACTTTAGAGAACCTGAAAAAGCGGAAAGAAAGAAATCTTTTGCCATATTTTTTGGGAGATCTTTCTTAAAAATTTATTAGAGATCAGTCCCATATTGGTCACTTAGTTTTCGATTTCTTGAATTTTTAGGATCGGTCGTTCGATCCTACTTTTTATTTGACCCTTCCAGGCTCTCTTCTTCTTGGGGGTCTTCCTTCCTTCCTTCTTGGCTGGTCCTCCGGGGGATGGTTTCCTCATCGAGGTCGGGACGAAACTGATCTCTGGTACGGATAAGCAGCCGTTTTTATACTGTCCTGTCCGTATCCAGATTCCCCGTTTACTTAGTTCGCCTATTCCGTTTCAAAACTCGTTCAGTCTTGAGCCTTCCCGAGAACAGGGACGCCATTGTTCTCGCTCGGTCCTACCCGTGTGGTAATCTTGTTGGTGATTTGTCCTTTTCCCGAAAAGTCCAGTCCTGGGCCTAAACAGAGACTTCATTGTTCTCACTCGATCCTACCCATGTGACCGTTTTCGTTGGACATTCTGTTTCCGTCCGTTTACTCCTAGGTGGCGCTTTATCCAGGTTGGTGTCCTAGCTGATACTTTAGCTTTTTCAGCCTAGGGCACTCTGGTCGTCACAAATTTATCATACCCAGACCTGTGTACGAGACCTGTGGTCAGACCTGTGTACGAGACAATGCTCTAGATGGGATTTGACACCGGTCCCATAGTATTAGCAACAGCCCTCGCTATCAAATAGACAATCGAATCGCTCAAATTCTTGGTCTGAGGTCGGAGTTCAAAATCAGGAAAAGGAAATCAATCAAATCAAGGAAAAATTTCATCGAACTAAAACTGAAGGGCGTCAAATTTAATGTATGTTTTAGAACTAGAAGATGATAATAAATTTAAAAAAAAAATGAAAACCAATAGCGAAACATTAGCTGGTGTTGAAAATATGCATAGAATATTGTTTCGATTTATATTTTAATTAAAAACTTCAGTTGTTTCTCTTTCAAAAGCATTTAAATAAAGAAATATTGCAACGAATATCTTTAGAGCTTTACCAAATCCTGAAAAACAAAGAATACAATTTTTATTGGTTTTTCATAGTGATAAATCCCACAATTATTTTGAGCAAAATTTTCAAGTACTTTTGTACAAGTTCGTATCTACACCACTGTGTGTCAAAAGCTGCGTTTATACTCAGCTGTCAGATGATTGAACTTTTTGAATTTTATTGTTGAATTCTCTTTTATTTCGCCAAATATTATCTAAAACATCGCTTAAAATAAGGATTAATTACCGCTTTCTGATTTTTTCGTGTCTTTTTATCACTACTAAAGTACAATTCGACACCATAAAATATCGTCCTCATGACCGGTGGTGGTTCCGTTGTGATACGGCTTCATTTCACTTCAGCACTACAGCAGTACCACCAATAACAATAATAGTGCTTGTTTACATTCCGAAACTTTTTTGTGATAAGATTTTTAGATAACTTTACGCGCAGATTAACAAACATCGCTGTTGAGCTGTGCGTGTGTGATAATTGTCGTGAAATTGCGCGGTGTGATATAATAATTTCTGCTTGTACACAATGCTGGACAATCCCGTAAAACCTACCGAGGTCAGCGTAAAGAATCGGATCGATCTGGGAGTTGTTCCCCTGAAAGCATTAAGTTCCCGGACATGGGATCTGTTGGCCGAGCTGCTGAATCATAAGCGAATTTTTACCTCCGAGGATGGCTACTTTCGGGACTGGCGTGGTGTGTTCGATGTGGTCGGTATTCCTAAAAACTATCTACCGCTGGTATCGACCAACGCAAACCCAACCCGTCGGTTGCTGGAGCTTTGGCAAAGCGAGGGCCAACAATGCAAGCGTGAGGCAAACCTTGCCGAACTGCAAAGTGTGCTCGGATGCATCGATCGGTGGGACATCCTGGACGATACATCGAAAATGTTTGGTATTTATATTCGCTGTGCTAATCGTACGATCACACCAGCTGTGTAAACAACGATCGTTTTGTTTACCTTTTTTTCAGAGCAAGATGCAGAACAGTTTCTCATTCGCGAACAAAAACGGGTAGCAAAGAAAGTGACCGATCCGGACGAGAAAGTATCGAGCGTAGCGGTGGATTGTGATATTATCACGAAGGACGACACTGCCGACCACAAGCAGCAGTACGATGCGTTCATTCTGTACGCCGATGCGGACATCGAATTTGCATCGAAAATGGTAGAACGGCTGGAGGCACGAGGGATGCAGCTGTGCCTGAAAGATCGTGACATTCTCGGTGGTAGCAACTTTGAGCATGAAGTCATTTCGCGCCTCATTTCCGAACGCTGCCGCCGGGTGGTGGTGATCATTTCGAAAGCATTCCTCGAGAGCCCCCTGAACGATTTCACCGTCACCTTCGCTCAGGCACTTCAGATAGAGAAAAAGGAACGCAAGGTAATACCGTGCGTGTACGATCGATGCGAACTGCCGCCACATTTACGCTACACATGCCGATTGGACTACCAGCGATCACAAAATTTGTACAACTTTTGGGACAAACTCGCCGACTCCATACGTGACACGCCGCGGAAGGTCGGTATGGAAATGAGCGTCAGAGAGACGCCAGAACAGAAAACTCAAACCGAACGCAAATCCGTCGTACCGAGTGCTCCCCGACCAATACCAAAGGTGGTCGTTGAAGAGCCTACATTGGTCGTGAAGCTACCCAGCGCAATGGATCAGGAAAGTCGTTCCGGTAGCTTGAAAAAATCACACTCATTCTGGGATCTGTTTTCAAGCTTTAGCCACAAAAAGGACAAGCTAAATGGCAGCACCACAACACTCAACAGCAACGATGCTCCGATACCATCAGCCAGTCCGAAGAAAAGCAGTTCATCACCATTGTCATTGATTAGGCGTGATAAAAAACAACCAATAACTTCCGGTGGTTCGTCTGCGCCGGCAGAATGTCCACTCGATCAACCAGAGAAGCCAGTAAAATCGAAAAAGAAATGGTATAAACCGAGCAGCCGGAAAGTTGCAACCGCTGTGTGATACCAGCGTGCCTTTTAACTTTTACGTGTGCAACAGTTGTAACGGGTATGTGCTTTGTAATACGTCTACCAGTTTTAAACTTATTTTGTTTAACAAAGAGAATAAATATATTAAAAATTTGCTTAAGAAATAAAAACGTAGAAATTGCTGTTTTTATAACCGTTTAAGGCTGCTTAAGTTTGTAAACCATGGAACTTAATTAATTATATGAATTCCGAATTAGCACGACTCAATCATTTTTCGAACAAAGAACACCCATCTTATCACATCAATTATGATCAATGTTCTTCAAATGAATAAACTGGAAATCCAGGAATCATCATCACCCCGATGAATATTATGAATTCTGCCAAATATCGGACTTACCCAACCCTTACTCATCCGGAATCCCATCGTTTTACCTTCTCTTCCAAATGCATGTGGCTGCAAGTGGGTGATTACACATTCCGACCTGATGTTGAGCCGAATCGTTGTATGTTTACACGTGTCATGTAACACAGTGCATGACATAAACAGACGAACACATGCTTTTAAAAACAATTTAAACAATTAGTGGAAATTGATGTAAACGTATCTTTAGTAAGAATATATTGTAAAAGTAATTAGCTTGAAAATTAAAATTGTTTTAAAATATCTACAGTCAGTTTCCGATTATCGCGACACTCGAGTTAAATGGATTTTTTGACATTTCACAGTACTTAAAGTTTACCACGTGGATTCAATTAGAACCGTATTGGCCTGGCCGTATTGCTTTTGACTTGATTTTGACCAGTAGCAGAATAGTCAGTCCTGGGGAGGCGGTCCGCCGGGATTCGAACCCCGGTCCTGTCGTGTGAAGACCGGCGCCGCTATCGGATACACCACCGGACCGCCCCACGTGGATTTAATTCTTGCGTTTAAAAAAACCCGTTTAAAACAATTTTATAGGATAAAAAGAAAGCAACTATTCGAAATTAGAGTGAATATCCCACGAAAAGTGAAATAATTTTGTTAAAAAAAAGTATGAAACATGTGTAAAGATGTAAAATAGAATTCGATATTAAAGTAAAGCGCAAACTCGAAATACGCGAAATTCTCTGGTCCTCATTATCCGCGAAAGGTGGAAAATGACTGTTGAAAACTGTCAACGAAAGCTACCACTTATTTAAAGCAAACTTTAGATGTCTAAATTCTGATTCGTTAGCACTACATCTTTTGATACCACTCAAATACAGGCTTGACATTTTGGACTAGTATAACTAACCTGCTGCTGGACAGCGAGCCGATTAAGCTTACGGGGAGACGGTCTGATAGTGATTACATAGTATTTGATAAAGCCCCGAATTTAGAAGTTTAGTTTGTAGTAATTTTATAGTTTGTAGTAATTTTATATGTATCGTAAGCGCCAATACTCACGATATTAACATGAATATAATAAATGCAGCCAGAAACAGGCTCTCCTAAGTAGCAAAAGCTTACTAAAGGATCGAGCATGCGGCATTTTAACATCGGCTTGGAGATTAACGAGACAATAACCAAACTGATGATGGTACCACCAGCGACCCTGCTAACAAATACTGCTTTACTCAGGGGTGATGTGCAGATAAGTAATCACATCTCTAAAGTCGTACAAAACATCACTTATCTGGAATCAAAAGTCAGCAACGACACAACATGAACATTAAATTCGGGCAATTCAAGGGTGCTGGCTGCCAACTAATCATACTACAGATTGAGGAAACTTCTCCGCTCGAAATACCTGTAGCGACAGACAAAGATGAGACATTTATTGTATTGAACATTTATTGTCCTAGTACTCACATATGTCTGTGAGTCATGGACTCTTTCCAAAATTAACGAAACGCTCTTAGCCGCGTATGAGATTTGTGATTTGAGGACCCGCTGCAACGAACTCTACGAAATGTACGGTGATCTCACCATCGTTCAGCAAATTAGGCTAGCCACACTCCGGTTGGCTGGTCATGTCATGAGAATGGTACCGGACGAATCAGCTCACCAAATCCATTTAGGCGTCCCACATGTACAGAAGAGGTGTAGTAAGCTCAAATTGCCATTGATTGCATCAAATAGCATTGACGCGTCTACCATAATGGTCGGGATATTGAATTAGCAGATGACGGCGCTAAACCGTGAGCGGTATCGAGGATTGTTGCAGCAGGCCACGATAATTAAGTAAGTAAACTGAGTAAAATTTTTCTGTACTTTGTTTTCTTCCAGAAGGAATACGTGTTGAGGTAGTTACGTTAGCAATGATTGCTAAAAATCAGATGTTTTATCTTGTATCTTGATCTACCAGTAAGAAATAGACTATCCCAGTAAGATCATTTCAGTACAGTACAAGATCCCACAAAAACCAAAAACCAAAAACCGCACTACTGATCTAGTTCTGCATACTAGCGTTAAAATATGTCTCATTTTTATTCATTTTCTCACTAGCTTTAAAATGTACGCAACACAATAGCGATGTAAAAACGGAAACGGAACAGTACCATCACTACAGACATTCATGTACGGTCGCTACGGTTCCGCCAGCGGAAGCACTTCAACTGCCACCGAGCGAACGGGACGACGCTAAATTTTTGAGTCCCTTCTCCAGATGGTCGGCATCGCCGGCGGAAAAGCGATAATTCGGTGGTACGCGGTCCTGTTTGCGGAAGATATGATTCATAGCAGATTGCTTCAGTACGTTCACGTTTTCGTCTATCAGAATGCAGTCCGTGTCCGGCATCGGGGCGGCACCATCGTCCGCATCATGCGAAGGTACGTCGTCCGGGTTGGATAGTGGTTGTACGGGTGGTGTTACGAGAGATATGTTGTCACAGTTGCCATCCTTAGTGCACGCGGCGTTAACGCCCGCCGGATAGAAGCCAACCTCCTGGTAGGCATCGCTGAGCCCATGCTGATGCTCGTACAGGTGGGCCTCGAGATCGTGCGCGTGTGCGGTCGGTGGATTGCTTATAGTGTTGGTGTTCAGAAACGGAGGTTTGTAGTTCCCGGTGTCCTGTACCCGGGACGAGATGGTTTCCCCCGAGCTGGCCACCTCGGAGATGGTGTTCAAGGGGTACGACTTTGCGAGGTGATCACTCTCCTTGCCGAAGACGGCCTCCACGCCCAGTATCTTCAGGACGAGATGCGGATGGGCTAGGACAATCTTTTCCAGCGTGTCGAAATCGATCATATTTTCGGTTTGCGTCGAGCTGGACATTTCCTCCGAGTACTTTTGCGACAGGATCGATTTGCGGCGGTACATCGCTTCGGACAGCACTTCCGTCCCGTTCGGGCTGGCCATGCCCGTCTCGGCGAACACGTTCATCTCGCGGCACCACATCTCCGGCGGATGGGAGCTGCTGCGCGCCATCAGCACGTGATCGCTGTCGCGCAATATTCCGACGGCACCATTTTGCAGGTTCGGTATTGACCGGGCAGGCTGAAAGTGACCCAGATCCAGCTGGGAGTTCATGGTGTTGTACGTCATTTCCTGCAGCGCGTGTATAGCATTTCGTACCTACGAGGTAAAAAGAAAAAGGATGGACAATTAAAACCTTTTTTCTCCCGCTTCATTGGTCATGTTCGGGAGGTGGAAGTTTATAGAAAATTTATCGCCCGAGTTGGTTGATGGACGTTGGTGGTTCCTTCATCTCGCGTATTAAACATGAATGAAGCGTTCTGGCACCGTTTTATGGACGCTATCAAAAAACCACAATCTCGCACATCATTCTTTCGCATGAAGCGATATGGAATGGAAATATGACTGAACTACTATCATTGGTTCATCCGCTACTTCCACGGAACGCCATTGCAAGCTATTAATTATGTACTCATTTGATGGTATCGTGGTGTATAACTATTCACGCTAAAGTATTTAAATTTTTTATTTGAAAATTGTTACGAAAAAGAAAAAGCTATTTTATACATAAATGGTGGACCGGAAAGCATTTTTGTAACATATTCCTCGTTATTAGGCAAATGAAAAATGGTAATCGTACGCAAACGATCGCACCTTTGCCCGAAAGTATCTCATCAGTTCTAGCACAGATTTTTCTGCATCGATATTGGATATTGGATCCATTGGTCTGGCTTAAATCATTTTCATCATATCATGTGATCGTGCTTTTTTGCCTAATGTACAAATGCTAAATCTGGCCACGCTTTGCATTGTCTCTGGCTACAACAATGGTTCTGACCACATTCTACATTCGCAAATGGCTTGCCGCACCATTGCTTTTTCACCGAATTTTCCACAAAGATTAATTTCTTGGCTTAGGGCCAGGCCGTTTCAAATGAATTAAAAAAAAATTCTAACTTTCACGCACAGTGTAATGTTGACTTCCCGGAAGCGTTTTGTGGTCGAATTTAACGTACGGCACGTCGTTCATTACGATGCATCCAGATTTACCACACAGCAGACTATCGTACAGTTTGCGGGCCCGTAGATTTTCTCTCTGTTTTGGATTTTTCGGGTTCTTGAAGGTCTTTGCTTGCCACGTTGGAAGGTTGATCTTTGAAGCATCCAGTTTTTTGGCTACCTCTTGTAAAGAACTTTCTTTTTTTTTTTCAAAGCCATTAACATTTTTCGGTCTAACTTTCGGTAACCACAGAAACTGGCTTTCGACCACTTTTCTGCGCCTCAAAGAGATGATTCGAATTGAATACCATTGGTGCACAACGTGCTTTGAAGCATCCAGTTTTTTGGCTACCTCTTGTAAAGAACTTTCTTTTTTTTTTCAAAGCCATTAACATTTTTCGGTCTAACTTTCGGTAACCACAGAAACTGGCTTTCGACCACTTTTCTGCGCCTCAAAGAGATGATTCGAATTGAATACCATTGGTGCACAACGTGTCGCTGACAAGATAGGCAGAATCAAAACATAGGATTGCATAGTTTTAGGCGTAAACTGGGAAATCAAGCTTAGGCAAGCGCTACAGGAGTATGCGCTTCAGAAATGTACACCTTTAGGCATTAGTGAAATAAAACCAAGGTAAAATCTCCCCAGAGATACAAAACTTCTTCTTCCTTGGCACTACAACCTCGTGAGGTCTTGGCCTGCCAGCTATTGCTAGCTTTCTGTGACTAATTTTTACCCGTAGCTGGATAGTCAGTCCTGCGTACGGGGAGGCGGTTCGCCGGAATTCGAACCCCGGTCCTGCCGTGTGAAGACCGGCGCCGCTATCGTATACACCACCGAGCCGCCCCAGAGATACAAAACGGCCTTTCTTATTTTCAAACACCGGGAAGCGTTATAGAAGCGGTGAAAATACTTAATCCCGACGCACACGCTAGTAGCTAACAATAAGGTACAGTAATAATCAGCTGTTTAAGCTCAGCCGTATTCATGTAGCGTACTTTAGAAATTGTGCTTATAGAGCTTTCTGGTCCACCCTTTATGTATGTATATCAGGGATTTTTTTATTGATTTTCTTTAAACTTGTGTCATATTTGCTTGAAAGTGAAGTGCTTGCATGAGCAGTCAAATTTTTAACCCAATTCCAAATTGTACATTCTTGAAGAATATGTGACATCGATGGTCGTCCTGATATACCCGCCATTTCACAGCTCATAGCATTAAACATTCGCAGATAGCACGATAGCACTCACACATGTTGCGAAGAATGATGATATGCATGTGTTTGCCACGTGCCACACATTCGTCCATCTTCTGCTAACTTTCAGGATCTTGAAAAATTAATCTCTATACTTTGATTCGTTAAGCTTTCGAGCCAAGTAGTATGCCGTATCATCATTCTACAATCCCCCAGAAAACCACTTGCCACTACTTAATGTTGCTAAACATCTAATCGACCAAATACCGTAATCCGGACGAACGAACCGTGTGCGAATGAGCCAAGGCTAATGAGAAATTTGCCCACAATAAAACCTTTGCACCTTCGCACCATCTTACCTCCATACTAAGCGCAGCAACGTCGTTGTGCAGTGTGGTAACCTGATTGTCCAACCGCTCCACGGATACGCGTCCCTTCTCCTTTTCCTTCGCCACCTCCAGATTGAGCCCTTCGAAGGAGTTGGTCTGCTCGACGTTGGTCGGCTGGCTGGTCGTCTGCACCGACCGCTGCCGCTCGACTCGCTCTCGCAGTGCCACCAACGATCGGTTTCGACTGTGTGTATGTGTGTGGGTTGGGTGAAACGAGAACGAGAACTAAATTAATAATATTCTTGCATTTGTTGGCCACTGCTAATGCTTCAATCGCTACGGGTTTATGAATGAATTATGCGCTGCGCTTGAATCAGTGCTGGCTGGCTCGGAGCAACAGTGCATCAGTGGCTTGTTTCGAATTCTACAATCTAATTCGAATCTATTAGCAATGCTAATGCTGGCCAGTTGTTTCCGGTTGCGAATAGATGGAAAGACTTGCTAAATTGCGAAACTGTGGGAAATTATGGTTTTAGTAAACGATGCTGTGGTAAATTGATTCTTGAGATATGCTTTTAAACAGTTTTCATTGACTATATAGCATTTTGTATGAATGAAACTGTACAGTAGAGATTAAAGTTGCAAAGATGGTAATAGTATCTTGATGGAGAAAATTTGTTCGTCCTTACACGATAAACGCCTGAATGTATGCAAAGATTGCACAGTGAAGTTTTCATTGGTCAAAAATGGTTGGATATAATAAATGAAAATTGTGATTTAAAACCTTTCTCTTCCCTCCATGAACTCTTCATTTAATAAAAGAGGCTAATCTCAGAGGAAACATTGTCCCGAGCATAGACGATAGGAACATCTCGTACAATTAAAGAGGCGAATGAGATCTCTAAGACCCAAAGCCTCTATAAATAAATGAAAAAAAAAATCTCGTACAATTTGCAGGGCATGTCTCTTGTATGAATGCATATTTGAGTTAATGGGATTGTCATGATTTATTTGGTGTCTAGAAATCATTTTAAACAACAACGAACAATTAGAAGTCTTCACACAACTAATCGCTAATGCATCCTAGTTGTTGTACAAAAAAGTTCAATTTTTATTCACTGCAATTTTTCACACTAATCCCGGTCGTCATGCGCGTTCCCTCTCTAACCATGCTCTGAACTCGACCAACAAAACATGTGCCTTTGCTAGCCACTGAACGAGGATCTAGCTGCGTTTACACCTCATGGTAGAATTCTCATTGTTTATATCTAACATACTCCCCGCCTTGAAATAGTTATTTCAATCATTAATTGGAAGCACGCATATTTCCGAAACTGCGCGCCTAAATTCTCCCTTTGCCGTTTTAACTGTAACTACCCTAGTAATTCCATCTGCACCTGTATGTAACTGTGTAATTCTACACCATTCCGGGTACCGTCATATAGCCCAAACTTGACGCACACCTGTTGAAATTTCGCGCACTATTTGTGTTGACGCTAGAGCGCGGCCTAAGTATGGCATCATTGTATTGGTTAGGTCGGATTAGGATAGTTAGGTTAGTGTAAGAATATTTTTGTAATAAAATTTATTCTAAGCCTGAAAGCCGATGCGTGCACACCTCTTCTCTTGCTATTGAACATTTGGTCCTTCGAGCCGGATCGACACGTGGAGACTGATACGGTATTTGCAGTCATATTACGATCCGCAGGAGGTGTGATAGATAAACGAATCGAGGCTGGGCTCAAAGCGCAAGGATTTGTCGCTGTTGAAATTGCGTGCACTTGGTGTGGATCGTGTGAGCAGTGCGTGCATGAGTGTTCGTGTGGAATTGAACGACGCATGTTAAGTATACGCGCACTAAGTGTGGGTCACGCATGGAGCGATAAATTGGATTTGTGTATGGACAGCGTACTGTAGGTTTACGCACAATTGGTGTATTGGTCGCAGAAGGCAAACGTAGATTTGTGCACGGATAGAGCGTTTCACGATTAAGCGGACTAAGTGTGAAACACGTGCAGCGTGCCTAGTGGTGTGTTGGTGTGCGAGAGGATAACGCACTAAGTGTGGACAAGTGTGTATTTGTACCGGTACGACGAAAGTAGATTGCGTGCGGTAATTCGTTCGTATGTTACGTTCTGAGTGACTGCTGAAGTATTGGTGCATACGTTGTAAGCGGATCGTTAGGTGAACACGAGAGTTCTGTGATTTTGGATTAAGCGTGGATACGGTTGGACGTAAGGTTGTTGACTTTATCGACAAAGTGTTGCCTTTTGAAGAGTGCAAATTTCGCGCGGAATCGAAAGCGTCCTTGTTGTGTAAAGTGTTTAAACTCATCATTACATCATGCCATTAACGGATCAGGCGGTTAGACAATTGCGGCGTACGTACAATAATCGGTTACGAGCAATCGATGCTTTTGTCGAGTTTGTCGATGGGTATGATGCGACAAAACACCGGTCACAGGTGTCAAGTCGGTTAAACGCGTTAGACGATACCAAGCATGAGTATGAACAGATTAGAGACAAACTGTTGAATAGTTTGGATGAGTGTGACGAAAATGCGATCAGTTCGGAAGCTAGACTGTTCTACGAACACTATCACAATGTGAAAGGTTTTCTGAGTGAGAAGCAGGCAGTGGAAGAAAGTGGACGGCCATTTTCGAATAGCACGATGTCGGTGACAATGAACTCTAGTGCTAAAATCAAGCTGCCCAGGATTGAGTTACCGTCGTTTGATGGCGACATAACTCAGTGGATCACCTTTAAAGATCGGTTCATGTCGATGGTGCATGAAATGGCGGATTTGTCGGAGGTCATGAAGCTGCAGTATTTGCTAGCATCTCTGAAAGGTGACGCGCTAGCACAGTTCGACCACGTCCAGCTCAGCTCGGGAAATTACGATACAACATGGAAGGCGCTACTGGACCGTTACGATGACAGCAAGATTCTTCGGCGAGAATATTTTAAGGCGCTGTATCGGCTGGAA
>KZ062470.1:84684-139931 GCA_002091835.1 Anopheles maculatus | reverse complement strand
CTCTTCTGGTTGAGAGTGTCCGGGACCACACGATTCCAGATGGGAGCTGTCGGCTCTCCGGGTAACAGTGGATGAGATTGTCGTTTCTTAATTGCGTATGATTTATCGCTTCATAGACTGGTGTCAGCAGACAGCGTTCCAGTACATGAGTTCAGAGATAAAGCAAGATTGCTTAATCCACCCGATCGTCCAGGATCGTCGAGAATCGTCCAGCTCCACAGTGTGTAGAGAAGCTGTCGCAATCGACAAAACTGTCATATCGGGTGGGGATTTGTACCGATATCTCATTTGAATTTCTGGTCAAGCAGTAAATGGCAGCAGAAAACCTGTCCGGCAACCGGCAACAATCCTTTGTGTGCCGCCGGTAAGCAGTCAAAACAGTCGTAAGCTTATCGAACGAACACACGTCAAGCGGATTCTTGTTTTTTTCTCGACCGTGCCCACTACTCACGGCACCGGGACGACTTCTAATCGGCATCAAATGGTCGTTCCCTTGTGGAGCGCGGTCTGTTGGAGGGAGAACCCCTAGAGTAGAGGAAGCAGTTGGACAAAAGTGACGATGTTTGCGTTTGCCTTTCACAAATCACTAGTAACAAGCTGTTGGTATTCGGACCGTTGATGGGCTTTTGTCCGTCCGCTAACTCTTTCTCTCTGTGTGTCGTAATTTCTACACACAATAGTGGAACCACCAAAACTTGACAGCCCAAACATTAAGAGAACCCGTTGGGGTCGAAAGGAGAAACCGCTAGAATGTTTCTGCTAGAGCGAGTCTAGAACAACCTTGCGAAGCATGGTGGTTGAATGGAAAGGCACGAAAACCTTCCCGTATGATCGGGAAGATGTGTACGCTTCCTTCATTCAGCACGCCTCTTCCAAAGTTCGGGATCGGCCACAAAAGTCAATCCAACTGGCCGACCGGCTCGAGATAGCATCGGCGTGGCGTGGTGCAATCGTTTGTTTTATCTTTCAAATGATTTTATGTTTGTTCCCAAAATTGGATAATATATGCTTTCAAGGCGCACCTCGTCGCCGCCGCCGCAACCTCTCCGTTGGGGGTACGACCGAAACGAGTTCTCGTTTGCTCTGTTCTAGCTGCGCCGCCGCCGCCGCCACCACACAAAACTGCGCATCAAGCCCCCTGAAAGCGCGTCGGTTAACGAGATCACAATTCTGACAACGGTTGATTAAGTTGCTCGTCGATCGGACCGTCGGCCCGCGGGAGAAGCTACTATACGCACGGAGATCTCATCTTTTCACCTGGTGAAGGAAGCCAGAAGAAACCTCGGAGAACCGGCGAGTGGCTAACGATGTCCGCCCCAGAACACAGAAAGAGTCCGGCAATCTGGTGGATGGATTAGCGAGAGGATGAGCGTGTTGTTGCGCGGGGATTCTTGCCTAAATCGCTTTCCTGGGTCTGAAAATTCGCATATTTCGCTGTTGTGCCGGTCGGCGGGGTGGAAGCAGCAGTGTCCGGGGTGAGCAATCGGATGTTTATGCAAATTGAATTTCGGAATCAATTCACCAGGAAGAAGGAAGGAACGATGAAGCAAATCGGCGAAAACAAAAAAAAAAGAGGAGTTTTGAACTTCTGCCTCAGGTTGGATTCTTTCGCTAACCTTCGCTTTTTGGTAAACCGTCAGCGGGCGCGCATTGGGCGAAGTTGTTTCGCTTGAGACTCGCAGACACACACACACACACACTTCGGCTCCGGTGCAGCGTGCCAAAGTTTAAGTGCAACGCTTGATTGCTGACGCTCAAAGTTGGCGATTTAAGGCAAAGTGCTCTAGAGGAACTTCTTGTGGAACCTTGCACCAGCAACAGCTCCCGCGCTATGCTTAAGCATCTTTGCCGGTTTGTTCACCGAAAAACTTTACTGACGCTGGGTTTGAAGTGCAGTTTGTTCAAGTGTAATATAGTCAAAGTAAGCCAAGAAGTAAGTGGTTTAAAATACTGGTTGGCTAAGCTTCTGTGGATGCCTTCAGTGTATGGGATGGGATGGAGCGATTAATTCGAACAAATCTTGCGTTTAATTAGAGTGCTTTTTGGAATGCACATCCGCAGTAAAGTGATCGATAATAATCGAAAATTAAATATTCACACCATTTTCGGTGGCTACCTAACTCAAACGACCAATAAATTGTCGTTATGGCTTATTAATTCGCTTCCGGAGCTTTAACATTAGATATTGATTGCACAGTAAATTGATAAAGTTCCACCCCCAGTTAAATCTGATTCTCATTCCCAGATTGTTTGAAAAAGAAAAAGTACGATAGACTAGAAACGATTATTGGCCAAATTAATCCTGTCGTTGATTTTTTAGCAAAGCTCAAACTAATTCATGCTCCTCATTAGGGTACGACTGTTTTGGGGGGACACTGTTAATTAAAATCGTTTGCCAATGTGGCCCGGTAACCTACGATGGGAGAATTGTTTGCTTATTTGCTAAACACATACACGCGAAGCTTACTTTCCGCGTAATTAAATTTGATTGCATCGACGATTCGGTGTGCCCAGTGGTCTTGTTTTTAATTTTGAATCGAATTATGTTTCGGTTTTGGCTCCACTGCTACCACACTAACGATGTAGTACAATGTTAATAATTGTGTGTCTGCCGGTAGTTTCCTGTAGACCAAACAATGATTGTCGTATTGAATTTCTAACCACAGACAACAAACAAATCGAACCACTGGGCGTGTGCTTTAGTTAACTGTCTCATTGTCATGAAACTGTTACAAAATGGTTTGGTCATCAAAGATCGTTTGTTTGGACTGGAATGAGAAGTCCCCCTTCGCACGGCTGACTGGTATAATCAAACCAGAAATGGCTAGGTATACTCTAGAGGTAGTTGTAGTAGCTCTGCTAGATCTGTGCGTCTCTAGCACTCGAGGTAGTAGAGACAAAACCAGTAATTTGGGCAGTTCTAATGCACCCACGGCGGCCCGATGGCAGATGCGACAGCGGCGCCGGTCTTCACACGACAGGACCGGAGTTCAAGTCTCATCTGGGCCGTTCCCCCATAGTGAGGATTGACTATCCAACTATGCGGTAACAATAAGTCTAGTAAGCCAGAAATGGCAGGCATGACCTAAGAGGTCGTTAGGCCAAGAAAGAAGAAGAAGATGAATGCACCCACATGAAAGTTCAGACCTTGCACTATCAGATTTTTAACTGTTCTTACCTCATTACAAACAATTTAACCTGTTTAAAACACTCTAAAAATGCGGATTCTTTCCACGGACAGATAAAAACATTTCTCTATCTTATCTGTCATCTATGAGTCTCCAGTGTTTACAAAAATAGTGCAAGATTTTTAATCACAGCTATAGCGAATGTGGAATAGATTTTTTTTGCTGCAACAAATTTTCGATAAAAAATGATATAACAAACCGTAAAACTAACACCAACCGCCCTCCCCCCGAAAGGAGTGGGTAATAAAACGCTTACATTTGTTTCCACTTGTAGAGAGAAGGAGTGCTGTTAAATGTGTCCAAACAGGAGCAACATTCGGGGGAGACAGCAAAACGGAGATGAAAAACTAGAATGCAACCGTTCTAGCCATTGAGCACCACGGTGGGTAAATATTTGTTCATTACTTGTTCGTGTTTTGTGCGGATTGGTATTTGCCCCGTGCTCGACAACTCGGCGACGAGTAGGAACAGGAGGTAGGTTTAGTCACGGATCGACCCAGCTGCACCCGGTGGTTTGACAGCATAACCGGAACCCGGATGAAAGGCAGATCGAACCGCAGCAGCAGCAGCACAGTGGCATACTGCACCAGACGACACCATCCTACGTCGGTGGCCTAAATTCGCGGGTTGAAAACACCCGAGTTAAATGGCGCCCCGGCCATCGTATCCCGACCAATATGCAGCCGGTTTTTCACTCCCGAACGCGCGTCTCCTGCCGGTGGGGGACAAGGGGACAAGTTCGTTGAGGGAATTTCTAACAAATTTAGCATCATTTCGTGAATTTTGCCTGGGCATCCCAATGGGGCCACCTTTTACCGAAAACCGTAACCGAAAAGGTGGGCTTTTGGGCACCGGTGTGTTGATGCAGTCAAGCGTGATGCTGGCAAAAACACGAATTTCAGGTAGATTGATAAGTTGTTAGATGGGAAAGTTGGATGTGTTTCGATGATGATCGCTTGACAGTTAATTGTAGAAGGTAAGTGTTACAATTTCCATCCTTTATTTTACATAAATATTTGTTCGGCATGTTAACGAAACTGTAAACTTATCGTTTTAGTAAACCACAAAACCATACCGACCTACCTACAAGTGCTGCAGTTGATTGCACCGCCCGGAGTTGCGGAGTGCTCGAGCAGCGATTGCCGCTACGACCGACACCGCAATGCAATGGCAAACGGTGTCATCTGCTGCTGCCTTTGCAACTGCGGCGCCACCGTAAATTGAAACTTGCGCCATCAGTTTGTTCGCGTTTTGCCGGCCAGCGATCGCTGTGTGGCCCGTTTTTCCGGAAGCCAGTAAACTTAGAGCCATATCCTGCGTTATCGGTGGAGAGACACCAAAGAGAGGACACACGGAAGGGCACGCGAATGGTCCCGTTGGTCCCAATTGCAGTCACGGACGCGCCTCGTCCAGAAGCTTCCCGGAGCAGAAGGGTGATTTCCCGGAGCAGAAACAGCTCAGCATGATACTCGATCGGATCGGATGGCGGGCATCTCGTCACTGTAACACGGGGGGGCAAGGAATGCACGGGACCGGGTGTTTAAAACGCTGAGGAAGAAAAACGACGAATAATTTGATAAGTGTCACCGAGTGGCGATATTTTTGGTCGTTGGTTTTGGATTTCCACTGTTTGGGTGCGCTTGTTGGAAAGTGGGAAGAAGCATTTTTCTTCCGCTCACGGCAAACGGGATAAGGGCCATCCGGAAACGGGCAATGCATCCAGTAGAACAGATGGAGATGGAAAAGCATTTTCCTGGGAACGTATTTGGCTTCTCCGGCTAACGTAAGCAAGGAAGTCGGAAGGAATAAATTTACATAATGGAATTATGAATGACAATGCGATAGCGCGGTGTGAGTTTCCGCCTGTCCATTCGCGATTCAATTGACATCGATTAACATCACGGATGTAGAAGATGGTGCGAGGGGGGAGGTCTTTTATTTCGTCTTTTCCCTCCCCCTATTAAGAAGACGCTCAATTGGATCATATTGCAGTGAAGAGCTTTCAATGAACTTTAAGTGAAGAATTTTCGCGGGTGTGTCGTTGTCAACGGAGGCGAAATGACGTTAGGCAATATTTCATCGCTGGAGCGTATGTTTTGCTGGTGCGCTATGAATAACGAATTGAGGAGTTGTGTTAATGTCCATATTTTGAAGAAGGACATTGTATTAAATTAAGGCGCAAATGAAGTCTAATAACCAATGTCCTGTTTTAGAATCTCGGAATCAGGCCTGTTTGAATGACAATGATGACCTGATTGCTTGTCTTTTCCTTAATTTGGTACCAGAAAAGCCACCGAGGTTATTAGTCCAGAGATTAGTAGGAAATTTAGGGGTTCATTTTGAAAAGGTAATTCAAATTTGACAATTTTTAAAAAATATTTCCCAAAAAATGTTTTTAAGAACACACACTCGGACGCCATCCACCTTACCAACTGCTCACATCTCTTTGCCTACCTCACAGCTCATACCCCTTGTATGTGGCAATAAAATATCACAATTCACTCCCGCTTCAAATCCGGTTTCCCGCAGCGACGTTTCAAGTTTCCTGACAAGTGTCAAACGGCACACAAAATATCACACATCGAGTGAAACACATCGCTTTCGAGTGGGACCCACCAGAGCAGGGCAGGCAAAGGAAAGGATTGGGTTGGTTCCTGTGCGTTCCTGCACAACCAACCACACCAGCACCATCTGATGCCGATCAATCAAATATCCGAGGGTTCGTTCGAACGACCTGGTGGTGGTGCGCCTTCGATCAGATTCGCACTATTATTTGGGGTGCGCATATGTTGGCGTGCGAAAAACGCAAGCAGAACGGGTACGAATATTCCAACCAGTATCAAATGGCGAAGATGGTAGACCTTCATTTCAATGTCAGCCATTAAACGCGAAGGACCCCACGGGTGCTTAAGAACACACAGCAGGGAAGGAACAGAACGTTAAAGAGGAGACCACACTCTTCTTACAAGCAACCCGGGGTACGTACGGAGTTGGTCTTATTTATTAACTGGGCAAATTTATTTTCTTTTCGTTTATATTTGCTGTGAGTTCCCATCGAGTGTCTGTTGTTTGTAAGGTGTTTGGTCGCTTCCTTCAGCAATCCCCCTTCAAGTGTCTTGTGCGCTGGGTGTCCATGTGTCTTTTTGCCGTGAATGCGAAGCGAAGATAAATGGTTTGGAAAATAAAAATTAATTTTGCCCTCTGTTTTTTCCCCTCTCTCTCTAAACACAAAGCTGCAGCCTGCCATGGCTCTTGGAGGATGTGAACAGAAACGTCGTAGACTGCAGCGCATGTTTCAAAACGCAACAAGAGACAACGCATCATCCACCAGTTCGTCGTCTTCCTGTGGAACGCCACACGATCGCTGGAAACGAGCTTTGGATTTATGTTTCCGATAGTCATCGGGGAACGGTCGTTCCAGGGACGGATTTTTTGGGTGGACGGCACGATATGATCTCATGTGAGTTTGTGATGCTTTGGGAAGAGAGCCCCATGTACGACTTGAACGATTTCAATCCTTTTTTTTCGGTAGAGACTAATAGCCGAAATACGAGATTATGATAGTTTTCGAACCGATGTACAAATTGTTTAGATGATTCTTTCGTCATCATTGATTCTACGGGGGGTTGTGTGTGCGCTGCGCGTGTGCTCCCAAGGTGGCCACGATGTTCTGCTCCATGGCAAACAAACAAACGCACAGAATCCGTGGTCCCAAACACAGCATGCGTGCGTGCCTGTTTCCCGAAAACGTATCGAATGCATCACCGACCGTTTGGGTGAACGAAGGATGGCCTTTTATTGGGGGGATGATTTGTTTAATTGTTTTTTTCTCTTTTATTTCACTGCTCTCGTCTCGAATCGAGCATCTCGTCGTATTGATTTTCAATTTGAATCTATCATTTCGTTAGTATCGCTTCGTTTGCGTTTGCGTTCGTTTTTTTCGTCTGCCGCGTCCTGGCGCGAAGTTATTAATCTTCGATCCGTCCGAGTGTCCGGGAGACACACACACTCGTCATGTGTGTGTTTGCATTTGGTGGTGAGGATTTGTTTCATTGTTTGTCGTGAGCCGTGTGGGATAACTCGCTTAAATGGCTCGCGTTTCGACCGCTTACTCGTAGCAATTTGCTTCGAACAGTTGATTGAGTGGGAAAGGGCCGACGGTGCTATGTACAGTTGGTTAGGATTTATCGATCGATCAACGTTTAAATTCGTACACATCAATCGTTGTGCTCGAAATGGAGATTTATTCTAGTGTTCGATACTGGCTATTTTGGCCTGGTTACAGGGCTATGCAGCAAAACTTCAAGGTATATTATGCAAAGGAACTTCTTGAAGTACACTGTTCCAACGCAATATACTTTAGGCTTTGTTTTTGAATTTTGGATATCGCCTCTGTCCAAGCCCCTTGTGTCTGGTATGAATATCTGGCTCTAGAGTCCTCGTCAACATTCAACATTCAAAATACACTACAATAATGTTTGTATCACGAGCTGAGGCCCTGAGATATTAACGAAACTAAGATATCCTGACCCAGATAGATATCCAGAATATCCAGACGGCGCTATGCCTAGAACTCTCGTCTAACGGCCTTTCACTAGTACGTATTCCAAATACACTACAACGCCGCCGCCGTTTATCATGACTGGATCTCAGAGATATGGCGATGCCTAAGATATCTAGGCCAAGGTAGATGAAGTTGGGATATTGGATAGATAGACGACTGCGCTAGCAGTTCATTTAACGTGAGAAGTACCTCGGATGACTCCTGCGGATGGTTAAGACTGTGAAGTTAGTAAGATAAGTAGCCATGAGGCCCAAAATATCCAGAAATAAAACTTGACATCAAAAAGTACAAGACAACGCGTATTTTAGTTATGGAAAATTGCCTCCGAGATATATTCATGAGGAGCCGAGATTTCTTTCCAATTGTTTTAGTATTTTTCCCTCTTTTCTTTTACTCCTTCAGCTCATTCATTCTTAATCTGGAAATGATTCGTGCGAATCCAAAAAATGCTCCCAAGCGCACACAAATAAGCATAAATATTTATTTACGACGCAAACTTCCCCAACAACCTTACCTCCCCATCGAAACGTTCGCATTAATTGCAAATGCTTTACTTGTGTGTGTATGTGTATGTTTTTCATTCAATGTCGAGGCGTCATTTCGTGTGCTAATGAAATTAAGTTTCTGCCTCTTGCCCGGATCCCGATTGGCAAATGGCAGATGACAGATGATGACAGGCACGGCAGGCTCGCAGGCGAATCTGTTCGCCTAATGCCTTTAAATTTATCACACCCGAAGCTTATGCTGCTGGTGTTGTGCTGTTTTTAATCACAAACCGCACCCGCAACCCTGCTGAGAATGTAATCGAATAAATCTTCTGCCACCACGGCGCCACCGGCTTCGGTGGAAAACCCTTTTACAACCCTTACCCAAGCTGCTGGTGTAAAGATCAAATCGCACGCTAAACCCCGTTTTTATCGGTTGGCTGTATCGAGGGCTGAATGGGCTGATAAAAGCAGGCAGGAGAGAATAAAAAAGAAATCTTGGAAAGATGCTGAAGTCTGTATTTTTTGTTGTTGGTATGGTGGCAGATTTGAATTCAATTTTTACGGCGTACTTCACGATGGAAAACGAGCAGGAAAATGTTGCTTCTCTCGTACCAGAAACCCATAAAACGGAAGAAGCAAATAAGCATGTACTGGAAGGAAGGACGAATGGCGGGAAAGTGTTGTAAAACGGCTTTGCAAGTGGATTTGGTTTTCCGCATGTCATCACGGCGTTGGGGATTACGGTGGCATCTGATCAAATATTCATGAAGTAATTGTCGTCTACTTGTCTGCTTATGCCTGCGACAACCGGGCCGAGCCAAGCCAGGCAGCAGCAGCAGCTTTTATTCGCGCTATCACTTTTCGTGGATTGTCGAGGAAAGGTTTTGCGTTTGTTGGTTACTTACTTACGGTGTGTCGTTCTTGTTCTCTTTTCTAGCCCTCGCATCCGGCCACAGGATTGTGTGAAGATACTCTCGGATCGGTTGACATTGAAGTGGATCGTGTTTTCTACGCGCGGATTATGGGGATTCTTGTCTCGCGGTGAAGGAATTGGTCCTTAGGAGCTGGAAAACATAGCTAGATTTATTACCATTTGACACGGAAATAGGCCTCAATACTTTTATCGTGCAATTTAAAGAGCTCTTTCTGTGGTGCTGCTATGTGTCTTGGAGTTGTGGACAGCGACGCGAAATTCCGCGTATCAGTAATGACATAAGTTTTCCAACATTTTACACTTCCTCTTCGAATGTTGAGCCCTCGGCTTTGGAGCATCTAATTGGCAACACCCTTCCAATCGTCCCGGATAAAATGAAACAAATCTACACAAACAGCTATTTGCCAACTCGGCTGCGAACCGTGACGAATTGGATAAGTAACACGCCGAAGTAAAAAGGCAAACTTTTCATCGCCTCGGCTAAAAGTAATTGCACTCGCGCTGCAAGATCAAAGAGGACGCATCGAAGCGCGTTGTTTGATGACAATTTTGCGTTTGCCGAAAATTCACTGATTAACCATCATCCCATGGTGGTGTGCCTGTCTTGGCAATCGTGGCAGATGTTGTTTGGTGAAGTTTTGTCGCGCGATATAGGTGGCCCTCGCGGTGGAACCTTGTGGAACCTTCGAACTTTTCGATGCGCAACTGATTCCGTGTGTACACAACAGCAAATCTTCCGGGCTCGTCACCTTCATTTGGGTTCTTTTATTTTGCTTGATGTTTAAATTACGTTAAAACTTTTGCACCGTTCCAAGAGCTGTACTACAAACAACGCCGTAAAGCGAAATATTACACCTAGCATTCGCTGACGAAGGATGGCCCAGGTCCGGAAAAGTGTTTGCAGCACCGTTTGACGTTCCGGCGGATGTCAAGTGTCCTGTGTGTGTGTGTGTGTGTTGTCGCCACGGTGTGACACTTGAACATCCGCGTCTGTGCGTCAAAAACGCGTTGCGGTATCCTCTCCGGTGTGATGCACCGGATGTGGCTTACACGGAAACGGAAAGTGAGCTCTTACGCTTTGAGCCAACACCACTCCAACAATGTACCTGTAGTTTAACGCTCTTGTAGATTTCACCCTTGAAGTACCTTTAAGGTGTTTAGCGTCATGTGTGCTTTGTATGAATCGTTCTGCAAATGCGTCGCCTGCAACACGACGGCGATTATCGTAGGCTCAGCAAAAATTCTGAAAGTCAAGCAAAGCGTTGAGAGGTGTTTGTGAAGGTGATGGAGTGTTCTCAGGGCGAAGTTTAACTTTAGTAAGAAAACCATCGTTTTACTCAAAAAAAACTGAACAAATTCTTATCTTAACGCTCTTGCGTTTTTTTTTACTTACAGAAAACAGAAAGGAGAAACAAACCTCCACGCTCCGCACAAGTGATTGACGCACGTAAAGGAAATAAAATAAAATCGCGCAATCGTGTCCCGTGCCGTTTGCTGGTCACGTCTGACGCGGGAATTCAAGCTTCCAACACTTCCCAGCTCCAGCGTGAATTCCTTGCCGGTGCATCGAAGGGAGCAAGCAAAAAGAAACACCTCCTGTACGAAACAAACGAGCCACAAACGAGTGATTTATCAATCAATGTACGGAGATGATGTTTAAATAATTTCAGCGAGCCGTTTGTCTTCGTGCGACACAAACGCGCGTCGTCACCAATCCGGCAAACGATGATGGAGCGTTGACGATGAACCGCGCCGGTTTGTGACGGTTTAATGCCACAACATGCGTCACCATTCGCTTTTACGAGGAGCGTTAATGGTGCTATTTAAAGTTAACCACGGTGGCGTTCTTTAGCCTAAAATACCGAACTAAGGGGAAGCAATTTACCTCGCCCCATGGCACATCGGAAGGGAAGAAATATGCGAAATATTTTACACCGGGCGCCAGGACAGTGGAATGCTCATCCACTGATGGTCAGGCAAGGAATGAAATTGCAACGCCTCGGAGGAAGAAAATGTAACATGCATTGTCACGGTTACAACGCATTATCTGTTTGCAATTACTTACAGTACAAAGTGAGCAATTACGTGCTGAATCTTATTTTGTAATGATAAACGACCAATGTCAAGCACTATATTCATCATTCCGATTACAAAGCATCTTATGTATTAATAAATTATTGTACTTTTGATGATTTTAGGAGCCACCCTATAGCATCTCGGCATCCACTAGCGAAGATCATTTGAAAGGCAAGAGAAGTGTGTATAGTATAGCTATTGTCAAAAGCGTTCAGCATGCGAGAACTAGCCTAGAATAGTTTATATACTAATTTATTTATTGAACGTAACAATTCCATCAGGTTGTGGTTTATTTTCCGTTCCAGAATCCTCTATGTGATAGTTTACAATTGTCTCCTCTACGAATTTGACACATATTGAATTATTGGAGGAGACCATCTTTTGGGCGATATTCTAGATTTTCTTCTTGTATTTGAGACAGGTTACATCCCGACATCAATCACAAAGCATCGGCTAGCTTTTAATTTAAATATGTAATTGTGTTGATATCTTTGATCATAACAACGACACAAAAATTATGCAATCACGTCTAGCAATGATCGTCGACGAGTGATGCATAAAACAAATTTCGTATAATTTCTTACACGTACACACACCTTTCATCCATAAACCACGGGGACACAGTGCACGAGTGCCTTCACGAGCAAGTGATAAAACCAGAAATTAATTTCAACCACCTTCCTGCACAGATCGTCTTGAGGTACCTTTCCATCATCACTGTCGATTATTTATTTAACGACACACCATAAACGGGAAATACTCCTTTCGCCCGATTCTTAAACAATTTGTGTCCCAGCGTTCAAGGCAATTCAATTCATTCAACTCATTCATCCATCAATCATCGACCGTACCGTAGCAGCATAGCGAAAAGTGTGGCATCGAACGGTAGCTACCGTGTTTAAGACGCTTTTATGGACGCTTTCTTCTGCGCCCAACGGTTTCCACTGGCCGAAGAGATTAAGCAGGGCATAAGGGCATCTGTGTTACTCCACAGCAAGTATTACACGTGTGCTAGAGAACCCTCGTGAAGGAAGGCTTGACGTGATTGTGGAGGTAAATTTGTACATTATGGAAATTTCACGTCATATAATCAACACGGAACGGGATTTGTGTAGCTTAGGGTACGAATAATCGGGTACTCCTTCAATGCAACTAGACACACTTTCTCACCTAACCGAAATAGGTAATGTACCGACAGTGTTCCCGAGAGACGAGAAGATCATAATAATAGTTTTGTGTGTGCAGCTCGAAAATATTTATTACCGAGTACGTCTAAAAAATAATAAAAAAGGAACTCAAGGCACGCGCGTGACAGATTGAAGTGAAGGGTTGTTTTGTTTCTTTGGCCTGCTGAATGATACGGCAGCAAAAAAGTAACATAAATTACACTTTCCGTCATAAAATGCAGAAGATGGACTTCAATCAGTTGAATAGCATGACAGCGTAAAGTCACCTGCACGCGCGACGCTCTCTACCGGAGTCTCACAGCACTGGCACGACTTCCAAGGAGATTCGAAAAACTTTTGAAACTTCTCTTTACTAATTAATAAAACAAATCAAATCACTTCACAAAACGTCAGGCAACATTAGCCTACCTTTTTTCTTCGAATCTCACGTTCAACAGCACGTGAAGATCGATCGAGTATCGGGAAATTGTTTTTAAACAGACAAACACAGCTTATCGCAAAGACTCACGCGTGTTTCTCCCAATTTCTCCCAAGATACAAGCTGTGAAAATCCTGCTACCATCGTTCAACGCCATCGGGTTGGTTCTGTTGACTTTGCCCCGACTTCCGTGGCCCCGAGAGTGGAATTCAATTAGCGTGTCGAAATGGTGGCCCTTGACTTTCTTGCGACTGCCGAGCTTTCCAGCTCCACTTCCAGCCGTTCCGGGAAAGACAGCGAGGTAGGTGGCAAGTCTCGAATGCCATCAACCGTGCCAAGTATTTGTGTAATACATGTGTGTGTGTGTGGACGTAGAGTTCGGTGGTCTTTGGTGATAGGGAAATCCTTGGAGCTGCTGATTGTTTGCCACACACGGGTCGTTGGGTGCACACTGCTGGCACAGGCAGAAAATTGTGCTCCTCGTTTAACCGTCTCGTTGAGCAAACAAAACATTACACACCCGCTTCCGTCGTTCCCGGCCACTCGGAACCGTACCCACGGGTGAAGCTTATTGGGCGCGAAAGGTTCGACATTCCTGCAAACAGCAGCCCGCGTCTAGTCGAATGTTGTTGTTGTGTGTACCTTAGCGTAACACCAATTGTTTTTAGTACACAGCTCCACCGTGTGTGTGTGGTCTGGTAGGAGATGGAGACACGGCAAACATCGATGGAGTGGGAATAACGGAAACCCGGTACAAGTCTCGTCCTGGGCGCTCGAGATGAGTTAATTAATCCCACTAATGCTAAACAACTCTCGCGACGCGTGCAGAGGATGATGAAATGTGAAGTTCTACACCTACTCCAAAACTCGTGTAGATTGATAAGTTACTGCAAGAAGTTATTGCCCACTACACAACATTTGATAGAAGATTACTTTACCTGATAAAGTGCAAGTAAGTGTTACCTTTGAGGAACAGATTTCCATCCGGAACTGGTGTACGAGTTTTGTACTTAAACGGCAACTCTTCTTATCAAGTATCGTTTCAGGGCTCAGTCACTGTATAATCATCGATGAGGACCAAACACAACTAATGCTAATTTCGTAACACGTGTACATAGCCACAACGCACAGAGAGAGAGAGAGAAGCAGAGAACAGGATCCACTTACAACAATCCAGTGGCAATCGGAATTTCCCATACAAAACTCCCCACAACAATCTCGTGGCCAGAGTTTTTCCACCACCATTACTCGCAAGCGTTTCCCTGGTACACCGGAGTAGAAAATCGCTTTATTCGCATGGAAAACGATTTGAAAACGAATTTGCTAATACAAGCCGCTAGCCTGACGCGGCGGCGGTGGTGCCGTGAAGCAATGTCACGGGTTAGGACGGGATGTTTGTTACCTTGTGGTCGTAAAGTTTTACAACGCCAGATCATCATCATCAGGACGTTAAAAAGCGTTATCTGACGCGTGGTAGAAGGTGCGCACGCGGTGACGGGACCACATTAACGGGCGGGTGTAATGTTCTGTTTTTGGAATTTCAAGTGGAAGACAAAATTTCGTTGGAGAGCTGAGTTAATTGTTGGTCGCCTGGGAACGGGTTTGAAGCGTTCTATGGGGGAGGGCCGACTATTGCACAAATCACTTTAAGAGTTGTTGGGAGTAACTTAGTGTTAAATATAGTACCGTTTGGCGCGTTATGGGTGGAGGATGATACGGGTGGCAGGCTTTCGTTTAAAGCCTTCTAATTGAATAATTTGCAGCATTTTAATATCCCATTCATAAACGACGTCTCTGATTGGTGGAAAGAGTAGAGAGATGAATTTAAAGCGATAAGTTGTTTATTTATTTTATGGAAATATATTCCTAAAATTGTAATAAACATCTTTCGCTTAGCACGTGTTTTGGGTGAAAGAGTTTTTGTTTCGTTCGAAAATAAGTGCTTGACGTTTAAGTGTTCGTGATTTGCTTAGAAGCAAGCACACAGCAACGAGTTTATCGGTAGGCATAGTAGACGTCTGTAAGGCCTTGCGTTGCAGGAGACCACAAGATACCTAGTCGTCGATAGGGCGTTGTCGTATATCACCTTTTACCTCACCTTCCAAGGAATCTGCACCAGTACTTCCAAAAGACATCACTGATGTCGATCAACAAATCTCGTCGTTCAAGGATCATCTTGTACTCATCGACCTCGCCGTCCAACGAACCCTGGAGATTCGTCTATCAGGATATCTCGGCAATCGAAAGACCTTGTCATCCAAGAAAATTTCTTATCTATTGATCATCCTTGGAGCAAGTCTACCGAGAGATCTCGTTTAACACTCTTATACCAAGAGACCTTGTCATTCAAGTACTAGATATTTAGTATTGGCCAACCGGATCCTTGTGAGATATGTCAGATATACAACTCAAGTCTGTTCTGTTTTAAAAAAGATGTTGGGTGTTCTTAAAAACGAAAAACCAGAGCCTTAAAAACTAAACTCAACTTAACAGGGATAAAAAAACAGTGAATCCAACGCTACAAACTTCTGCTCCGAATGAAGTCAATTAAAGACAATCGTAACGAGCAAACAGTCGAAAAGAACAGTACCATGTAAATGTTCTTTTCGTTATGAATTATGAACATCAGCTATTAGGATACGACATAATGTGTCTTGTCTGGTCCTTTTTTTCCCTTTTAAACCTTATTCTCTATCATGTTTCACGAGAGCTCATCTTTCACTTGCAGCTACGAAGGCTGCAAAAGGACATTAGCCCGACATATTAACGGTGCAGCACAAGCAGTGGATCATTATTATTTTAGTGGTCGGCTCATGAAGTTGGAGTAAAATAAAAAAAAACGACATCCCAACATGTACAGCGACAACCAAATTGTTGTCCTCATTAAAATATTTGTCTTACCCACGGGATGGTGTTGCTTGCTGCATCTCCAACGGCGACGATCATGTGTCTTCCAGCGTGCGCGCGCGCTCGCGTCTGGAGTATTTTAATCGAGCAACGCCAAGGACCACCGCCGGAATCTCAATAAATCATGGGCTTCAGGTGATAATTTTACATCCGGCAGGCTTGCACAAACTCTCCCTCCCGTTGGGGGGGAATGCGTTGGACGCGATTTCCCCTGTGGGGAAAACCCGGCCCGGCGGCAGTTCGGTGGAATGTTCTGCGCTGCGTTTTCCATGGCATTTCCGCCGGGCGGTGCTGTCAGGCGGTAAGAAATATGACGACAGCATATTTCATGCGCATAGAATCAACTTTTCACTGCCCCGTCCCTGGAACTGGTTCGATGGAGTAGGTGTATATGTGTGTAGCCTAGGGAATATAACCCTTTTTGTTGTAGGGAAGTTGGCGTGAACTGTTTGGAACTTTGGAACCATACACACTTTGATGGACGAAGCTGTATTCGGAAAAGACACAAACCAATGTATGTATTAAATTGAAGAGCTTATTGTTTCAAACTCCCTGCTCCAAAAATCCCCACCAAACTGATTTATTACCCAAGGCTTATCAGTCAAACCACATCTCAATTGAAAGTTTACGGTTTCGGGCAGATGGACGAATCGGTGTTGTAAAGCAACAAGCTGACGGATTTATATGACGTAAATCAGGCGAAAAGAAACCTCCGCCAACGCCCTCGTATATGGTTGCGTAGATCATTAACTAAACAAATATCGCACTTTATAACGTTCGGGCCCTGTACGCGGGCGCACACGCTTCTCTTTCTGCGTTGCCCGCTTGTTTTTATTGTGGGCAATTTATAAAACTTCAAATGTGAATACCCCCTTCTGGGCGCATGCCAACGCACTAGACAACTGGAAACGACAGTTTGTTGCGAAAAGGCAGCGCTCACCTTCCTTTCTACTTCCCAAAACGTTCTTCTTTCCATTCGCTACTTCTGCTTCAGCGTTCGATGTCTGGTGGCCGGTTCCCTTACGGCAATGGACGACGACGACGACGACGACGACGAGGAATGTTAAATAAATCGCTCAATTGACATCCAACAAGACGTGAATAATGTTTCACAAAACTGTCTTGTCCGCGTGGAAACCGGTTCCCCCTTAGACCCTGGTGCTTCTCCTCACCGGTTATGCCCGATTACAACGATGGATCGGTTTCGCGACTTTAGCGCCTCCGAACCCATCGATCTTGTGGTAGATATATCGCGTAGGTCTCGCGCGTTCTCCCCAGAGGAGGTAGACG
This sequence comes from Anopheles maculatus, assembly GCA_002091835.1. Taxonomy (NCBI): domain Eukaryota; kingdom Metazoa; phylum Arthropoda; class Insecta; order Diptera; family Culicidae; genus Anopheles; species Anopheles maculatus. The sequence goes on along the minus strand of KZ062470.1, from coordinate 122,879 downwards.
TACGGAACGCGATTCGAGAGGACTCTCCATGTGTTGTTCCAAGCCGTTTTCGTGTTAGATTTAAAAGGTGGGGTTCGAGTATGGTGTTGCTACGCTATTGCACTAGGTTATGGTGGTTTCGGGGGGTTTCGCAATGAGAAATGTGTCCCAGGAGTACATGGAGCACCAACAGCAGGTGGATTAAAAATACATCTTAAGGAACTTGTTTAGAGAGTGTTGCGAAATAATTTTACGTCACGCAACTTCAAACTTCACAAACAGAGTGTTGTGCAACTTCCCATGCCGTTACAAATTCTGTTTGGCGATCAATGCCTAAATGTCCAACAACTCTCAAACTCATGTGTGTGGAAAGCTAACTGTGTGGTCTAGAGAATCTTCTTTCTGCTTCAGGAACGCAAGCAACCGTAACCAGACGGGATAAACTCTATTGAACCTCATTCTTTCATCCATCCAGAACACCCAGAATATCTGGTCCAGACTCTCTCTCTCTCCTTCTCTCATCGTCGATGCTCAATGCCCGTTTCGATTGACCACCATCCTAACGAACCATGGCGCAAACCAAGGACGCATACTCCGGTTCATCGTGTTGTTTGTTTTGCGCCCACCAATTCTTGTTGTGCCTCGGGTTCTCCCGATATTCCGAAAATGGGTAAAATGTTTTATTGTTGTGTAAATTGTTCTTTCCACTTACTGCGCCCGACCAGCAACGAACGTGTTTCAAGGACTTTTCGCTCGGAACTCTCTTTCCTCCATGATGCCTAGGATGGTTTGGTGTTTTGCTTCGACAAACAATAACGCATCACAACAAGACACTCTGAACCCGTGTCTTCTTGTTCTTCTTTTAGGGAACTTTAGAAGAATGCCAAAAGAAAAGAATGGAGGCTTCCTTTCGACGTCTTATTTTGGGCAAGAAAGGCCTTTCAGTTTTTTTTTTCGGTAACAAACCGAGAAAATTGCTCAATCGTTTGGAATTGGCTTTCGGGTGTACGGTTGGCTTTGTTGACGAAGGTGTGGGTTTTTGGCGGGCCTGACTGTCTGTCGACCTGTCGGACGGTTTTACATCAGACCGGAACAAGAGCTAATTTATTAGAAAATATTTTTCGTACTACAAGAGGATAGGTTTTGCACTTCCTTAGAGTCTACGTCTATTCTAGAAGTTGTGAAATGATCTTCTGCAGTTTCAAGTTGTGTAAAAGCAGGAACCATAACGATGAATCTCCATGGTATTAATGGAGAGCATATTTGAAGAACATAATGCAAATTAAGAGTGCCGGAAACTGAAAACTGATCGAATTAATTCCATTCCTTCTTTTTTTTTCGGCGAAAACATTCTAAATGCACTTGGGAAAACGCATTACAACTATTTGTAAAACTTTTTCCCCATAAACAAAAGCATTTATTCCCCTTGTAAAACGGATCGCTGCTAGTAAACCGCTGTGTATAAACCCGACCAGCATAAACTTTTCACCGAAAATTCAATCCCAGAATCCCTGCGCGACAGAAAAGAAATCCATTCTTCGTAGGGCAGAAGCTGGCTGGCAACTGGATCTCACTTTTGATGTATTTGCACAACAAATTTCTCAGTCCTTGCCCAGGTGGATTGACGCGAAAGTTGACCACCAAGACCACCACCAGCAGTCGAACCGCGGAAAGTTGTATATTTTTCGCCTTATTTTGTCCTTTCCCTTATTTCGCAAGCCAGACGCAAGTGCAGAGTTTTATTACCCGGTCGAAAAAGTTTGCCTGCAATTTCGAGACTTTTTTTGCCTTCCTTCCTTTTACCGGGAACGGTGGTGGTGCTTGTTGAGTGGTTTGCTTGCTTGAGCGAGTTTCCTTTCTTTTATTAGCGCCAGAAGGGAAAAAAGACGAGAAAAGAAAAGTTGTTTTCCTCTTGTTCGATTGCAGTTGTTTTGTCTTAGCGCACACTTTCCTATTGCATTGCATGAGCGTGAAAAAAGTTTCACCTAACCGCAAACACACAATAAAACGCTTCTTCACGACGCCGGGGACGACAACAAAACAATTCCGAAGAAACATTCCTTCGGGAGGAGAGGCATGTGAGGTGAGTCGGGGGGGATGGCCAATCAGAAGGAATCAGGGACAATTTACTTGATGTTCATTAGCGAACGAGAGTAATTTAATCGAAACAAACTCATGGAAAGCTCTTTTCTCTCTCTCTCTCTTTGTCCATTTTTAGGGGGAAGTTGTCAAAGAAAAATCGCCAAAGGAAAATGTCATCATTGTCGGCTGCTGTTGTTGTTTGTCGAGCAATCACTCCAGTCCTTCAACCCCGACACGACTTCGCATCGTCATTGTCAAATAATTGCTTCCGGTTGACACAGGAGCGCTTGATCCTATTTACCAGCCACGGTCCTGGTAGGTCCAGGAGAACGCTTTGAGGATGCTGTCCAAAGTTTCGGAAGATTAGAAAACTCGAATCAACTAGCATCAGTCATCATCAGGACGCCGTTTTTTTTATCTATATCCCTTTTCCCCGACTGCTTTCCCGCTGTGCCAATCGGAGATGAAGATCTTTCAGCTTTCAGGGAAGCAATTTAATTGCGCTTCAAAATGTGACAACAAACTCCCATCCTCGATGGCCATCCTGTTTCCCTCGTAATTTTGTATGTGTGTGTCGGGTTGGTTAAGTCGGTTGGGAAATTATCTTGCATGGGTTGCAACACAAAAGCCCGGCTCGGGAAGACTTTAGTGAGTGAGATTTGAAATATTACCAACACACAGCGGGACATCAAGCTGGGACGATGATGCAGGATGCTTTCGGGCACAAGGAGGGAACACATTTTCCCCGTGTACACATGTATGCATCCGGACATTCTTTCAAAGGACATTCGTTCGACGGTGGTGTTTAAATAAAACCGAAAATAGCTGAAGGATTGGCTCGGGATGGGAGAACTCCTGCGTAGATAGGATCACCAATCGAATGGTAAGCTGTAGGACAATGGAACGGTAATGCGCTTTACAGTTTAGGGTAGACAATTTATGACTTATTTTGACCACCACTGAATCGCCAGGCGTCTGATGGGTTTACTTGTTTTTGTTGTTTGGAACTGCTCATGCTCTTCTGATGGTTTGAGTGGTTGATAAGTCAATTGGTTGTGGTGAGAGCCATATGTGTGGTACGATGGTTAAGTGAACATTGATGCGACCAGATGCACTGCAAACGATGTACCAAAACTTCCAAAACCTATACTCAAATGAGGATAATTTGCGTCTTATTAAACAAATCGTCTCTCACGTACTGAACTAACTGAATCTTTACTCTTAAACCCATGTTCTTCTCCATTAGATTGTACACAAATCGTCGCCGTCACAGGAAATCTTCCATTCGTGCACACTAGACATGTTTTCTCAGCACAAGCAGAACGGCAAAGCGTCTGTCTCTGTATACGACATGACTCGAGCATCGTTACACGCCTTTCACCGAGCGATAAACGAGCGCCACTACGTTCAACACCTTCGCGCCACACTCGATCCGCTTAGGCCCCCGATACCTATAACTGGAACATCCGTGGTGCGAAGGCTCTGGACAGTTAACAGCAGAGCGTAAGCAAGAAGAAAAATACACAACTCGAATGGATCGTACCAGACGCAACGTCGACCGACCCGATGGTGACATCTTTCCTCCCTCAGAAAACGACGACGCGCACAACATGACGAAAAACCACCCAATCATCTGTCATAAGAAGATTATTATGATTGTAATTTCCGGCACGTGCTGCCGCCGTTAAGCGTTATGGGCAAGTTGGCGCACACTGGGTATGGGAAAATACGGGCCGTGCAAGGGCGGACGAGCGAGCTGCTACAGAACGGATGCGGATAAAGAACCATAAATTGCATCTTAAGTAAGTGATGGCTCGAGGGATGTGACTTGTGTCGTCGTAGCTGCTGCTCTGCAATCCCTGGTAAGGGAAGTTCTCGGTGTTGTATTTGCAGAATCAGCAGTAGTTTGGTTTTGTGCCGGGCTGCACTGGTTAGGTGTAGATAAGATGCATCTTAGTCGATGAATTAAGGCTTTGAAAAGTTTGAGTCGATCCATCTCACGCCTGCTGGCGGAGTAGTAGCTCTAAGTATGGAAGTGGGAAAACCTTCCATCGGATAATCGTCTGTGGTGAGCATTGGAAGAAATTTACTTAACAATCTAATTTGTGGAATAGTAGAGCCTAATAGCTATCAGAAATTTAACAGCAGCAGGACATTAATTTTGATAGATAGCTTCCATTTATCTAGTTTTTTTTTATCGCACCAAGCTTATCTGTTACGCACCAGGAAATTAATTCTAATGAAGCCACCGAGGGGCTTTAATGACAAGGCAAGCAAAACCGTTTTTTTTAGTAGTTGTCTATGCCATGGTGACAACATTCACTGCTTTAGTGACAATTGACCCTTTTAGCTGCACTTAATGCCCGGTCAACAGCTCAGTCAGCATGGGTTAAAGAGCTGCTGGTCAAGATGGTGTAGAAGATGTAGAGGACATACTTCCCTCAAGAAATCGCCCCTCAATCGTTTGGATTAATTCGATTGTTTGGTATGCAAGCTGCTTTTCAAAAGGGGAGAACCATCGATTAATGTTATCGCAATCCATATTATGTTCCCTTGATAGGCTATTGGATGGTTGAATTGAATCAATTGTGGCCATTACTATCATTTGCTTTAGGTAAACTATCTCTTGCAATTGTATTTTGCTTTGCTGGATAAAACCTACAACAAGTTTTGTAACATGAACTTATCGCTCCCGCGTCCGGCCTAACTTTAACTCTCAACTTTAAAACGTATAACTAAGATTTCTCTAGATCCAAAAGGAGAATTAAACAGAGTTCGATTTTGTGTGAAAGGGCATCAAAATCACGTCTGATCCGGCCAGAGTTTACCTCCAGCAAAAACTCGGCAAATCTCTTACCACAATGAGATTGACAGTTATTCGTTATTCTTCCATCATCATCGTCGATCCGTCGCGTCCACCTACGGCCCGGTAGGATGATGGACAAAAAGAAAAGATTAAGCTGACGGGGTTTTGTATGCTAATGGATGTTTGACGGAACCGATTTACTTTGGCTCCGAGGCGGCCGGATCCTGCCGTTGTTTTGGCGCGCGAAACCGTTTGCATGCTCCCGTTGATATGATTTTCCCCGCAAGGAAGAAGGGTGTCCTCCAAAGTCCAGTTCCAGGTCATGTGCTTTCTGTGTGTTTGTGTAGGCAACAACAGGCCGCAGGGAACGGCACGGAAAATCCATCCTTCCCCAAAAGGGCACACAAAGCAAACGGTTCAAGAAACGTGCCGAGGCGCAACAAAACTGGTTGAAAGCTCGCCCGTTCGCGCTCGCTGGTGGACAGAATTTAAATATAATGCTGCGAAAGAAGCCTACTCTCCGTCGCTGCACGTTCCGACGCAAGACACCGGGCGACTGTCAGCTCCAAAAGCAAACAAACGGCACGGGGATGCTGGCGAAAAATTGATGATGAACCATTGATTGGATTTATGCTTCCGCTCACGGAGGGAGCTCCACCAGTTTTCATCCGCGCTTTTGTTTACCGGCTCACTTTGCATACTGGAAAACGGAAAAGCTGCCTGTTTGAAGAGGTGTGCGTTCTTTTCCCCCTCACAACCACTTGGTGGGAATTGAAAATTCGCACCACTTTCGGGGACCCATCGCGCTCGTCCGATTCGATTCAGCATCATTTGTGATTGACAGCATGCATGCGCTGAACGTGGTGAGCACTTGTGGCGGGAATTTCAAAAGTGGATTCCGTACCATTTCGATGTCGCTTCACCGTGTCACAATCAGCCACGGAAATGGTTCGCTTTCTTCACACCAGGCAAAGCAACCGTCAAGTCAATCGAACGTGGCATGTGCTTCCTCAGAGCCAAACAATATTGGAAGACGAAAAAGGGGTTTTGATGTTCGAAATGTGTTGTTTTGATAAGCGATTTTCGATTACTGATAGCAAAAAGGAAGCTATTTAGATAACGAAAATAAACATTTGTTTTATGATGGAGCCGAGAGCTTTAAGAAAACACATTTCCACCACATCAAAGCCACCAGTATTGAAATTGAATTTTTGAAAAATAAAACTCCAATTCGATCGGAGCTCAACCTCCAGAATTTCCCGACGATTTGTGCACACAGGAGTGCCACATTTCCATCCAATAGAGACGAGCCACAATTTATGCAACTGACCTCGAAGTTTTGATTGATATTCATGAAATTATGCAAACCCAAACAACAACGGATTCGGTGAGGACACACTTCAGTTCATCCTTCCATCATCAATCAGAAACACCCGGAAGCGTACACCGGCCCCGTAGTGTGGCAGTGCTGAAACTGGGCGCCCAAGCTCACTATCAGCTCACGTGACAGGCTGCGCTGCCCGTAGTGATTGAACCGGCTGGACGACGGATGGAGACGGAGACAAACGATCTCCGTGTGCTGGATGCATTCTCCGCCGGCCATATGTTGATCTTTTCCTTCCTTGGGTGGGTCGTCTCCCCAGGGCTTATTGGCAGCGGGGAATTGATGGGGTCTTGCTTTTATCTGCTACTTTCCAGGGACTTTCCAGGGTACCGTGGCATCGGGAGGTACCTTTTTTAATCACTTCAGAAGCCAAGAACTTATGCAAATATGTTTGCATTGTTGTGCCTTGAGATGGTAGGAAGAAAGCAAGGAAGTATGGTGGGTTCTTGTGTGTACAAGAAAGGCCATACAAAGATGCCTATATTTATGCCTGTTTTGTTTGCTTCAGTTTGCTGCTGCCTGGAACTGTTACGTCCGAAAGGGTGGAGAAAGTCAATCGAAGAATTTATTCATCCTTCGTGACGTGACAGCTTTCTTGGGTTGAGTTGCCGCCCGGTCGAGTTGTTTCGTAAACAATAATTCCTTCTTTATTTACCTTCGGTTACCTTACGTTAGAACGAGTTATCTAGGGATCTCTAGTTAAAGCTTAAAAGTTGCGGAAAAAAACAGAAACCGAAACCTTCTTTGTTTCTCTTGGTTATTAAATTTAAAGACACAAATCACCACCAAAGGTCTACAAATAACAAAAGAAACTATTTTCTCACCCAAATATAGCCGAACCTCGAATTTCCCAGTCCGCTTGTGATGCAATCAATTTTTGTTTTTCTCGCTCCAAAAATTCCAGAGATCATCTGTTTGTGCGTGTCGCTTCACAAATCATTAGCGCGGGTGCGTTCTTTGGGTGGCCCGGGGCCGGGTGCTGCTCCGAGATACATTAAAAATAATTTATTGGCTTGGAAAAACCCCGCGCTTAACGGTCCATCGTTCGTTCCAGCGGTTATCATCATCATCATCATCAGCGTCAGTATCTCTCCACCGATTTAATAGCTATCAGATTTCCTCTACAAAGCTTTTTTTTGCTTCTCGTTGCAGATAGACAAAAGGTGACTCTTTGGAACTCTTGGTGGGAGATACATTTCACTTGGAGTGGAAAACAGCTTCATGCAGTCGGAAAATCGGTTGACTTTATGGGCGACAGCGGTTCGTGGAGTGGTGCCCGAGCACTGGGAACCATTTTGATGATTCATTTAACTGAAATTAACTGCAATTATGAAAAATGACAGGCTAGTGTTTGCCCCGGCTGGTGGAGACAAATAGAATCATTCGTCTGCTGGTAATGGGTCCGACAGTGAGGGGACCGTTTAGGAAAACCTTAGCTGAATGATGTTCGTAGCCGAAGGAACAGAAAAACCTCGCTTGATTGAATGAATTCCAAGGCGAGTCGTAGGGACTCACCTTTAAAAATTGCTTCCCACCGGTGGGTGCAAACGTGATACGATCAAAATTCCTTCCACACACCCATACGCCCACAGCTAATTCCATCTAAAAACAACATTTTCGACGTACGATTGACGATTGGGGTCGTACCCAGTGGTGCATTCTCGCCATCCCGATCAGATGAAGTGCAATTTTCTCCAATTTTCTCAACCGCGTTTGCCTTCCCCGCTCCGTCGGCACAATCGAGCACCACGGGATCTATTTGTACAGGTTGCATTTTTACCTTGGTAGACGAAAACCATGCATTCCCTCCTGGATAACGTAAAATCTTCCCATTTTCCACTGACATCAGCAATATGTTAGGTAGCGGGCGGAACGATCTGTTCCTGCTAATGTTGGAACCCATTTTCGATTCGGGTGAGGTTTTATAAGACGATATTGCCAATCGGTATGCACTGACTGGCATATTCTGGATGCAGTTCTAGCGCTGAGAAATGATAGGGTAGTCGGGTGTATAAGAAAAAAAACGGAAATAAATTGTACGCGAATTATTATTCTTTGGCAAACGAGTATAATACGGAATCAGGGAAGGACAGAAAAGCTGTCGAAATGCTATTAACTGCTCAGCAAGTTTTCGGCTCTTAGAGACGATCTATTTTCGATTGGGCGATAGTCATCGGAACTATCGTATATGATGATTGTACTATCGGTGAGTTATTGAGTGATTGAGAGTCTTGGTAATGGGCTATTTAATGGATAGAATAGTAAAATAATGCTTCACAGTTTTTAGAAATTCCTGTTAACTAGAAGGTGATGAAATGCTCGACTATGTTAAGTTAAGAAAGCCAAGAATGTTAAAGCAATCCTCCAGAGAGATAGTACAACTAAAGACGAAAAAGAAGAAACGCTTCATAATAGAAAAATAATGTTCTTAATCCTCAAGCGATAGGGCGCTATTTCGCCTCCAACACTCTCTCCTAGTATCTAAGAACATCTTCCGAATTATATTCCCGTTTTTTTTCTTTTTACTTCACTTTTTCCATGACTATTGATGCTGGTTATGACATCCCCTCGGCCGGATATTTACAAAAGAAGGAAATACAGACATTGCTCGCCCTGATCGTCAACCGACAACGATGAAATGAATGCGAGACAGAGAAAAAATGCAAACCTTAGCGTAAAGGGAAAGTAAACCCCACCCCGGAAACACTTTATTTGTAGTGTTGGTGTTCCCCCAAGGCTCTGCAAAGGGACGAGCCAACTTTCTCCCTTAGCGCACAAAAACACCCCTCGAGAAAAGGAAGTGAATCTTATCAAATATTCATGAAGTAATTGTCTGGTTTTATCAGTTATCCTTTCCAGATCGTCCACGGAACGGCAGCAGGGAAATCGCAAAAACTAAGGATTAAGGGTACAAAACCTTCGCACAACCGAGAGTGAGTGAGATCCGTTTTTGGTGTTTGGTGGCACCGTGGGATTCCGGTCCGGGCAACAGCCACAGACAGCCAGGCCAGACAAGTGGATCATGTATAATCTTGTCACTTCACTATCACACCGTGTTCGGTGTTGTCGGGTGTCGCACGGTAACAGCAGAAACTAACGCGCCTTCAAGACATTCTTTTCTAACTTGTCTCTTTGGTTTTTATCTTTCAGACATGATGGAAGCTTTCGGTGTAAATTGGCTCGTAACTATATAAATGCTTACAAACAACTGCTCGCTCTCTCTCTCTGTTTGTGACTCGCTGACGAAATGGAATCACAACCGGAAAAGCCTACAATCCGCAAAAGTCAAGCATGAAACAATCGCCATAAATTACTCGAACGACACCACGTGCTCCACGCACGCAGTTTGGTAAGCTACGTGAGTTAAACAAACGACCGGAAACGGGATTGAATTCGAAACCCCCCTCACCAATCCGTTCGTATTTATTAAAGTTTATTATCATTTGCGTCCTGGCATTGTGTGTCTGTGCGTACAAGTGCATCTGGTGCAGTGAACTTCCGGCAAACGGAACGCACCCACCTAACAAGGCTTTTCCTATTTTAATGTCCTGTCCACTACCGTTTGTTGGTTTGGTGTGTGTGGATCCTTTTGCTGGACAGTAAATTTATGTGTTTTAATAAAACTATATAAACGAGGGAACTACGTTAATGTGATCGCACCGGTCTGTACCGGGCTGGCTGACCATTTTCCGGTTCGTATTTTCTGTTTGGGACACACATTAAATTGCGAACTTAAAATTTCATTTGGTCATTAGATGACCGAAGCAGATTCTTCCCAAAATGTTGTGTGTTTTAAATCCATTTTATCTTCTTTAAGGGCAACAAAATTAAAGTGTGCGAATGTAGAAAAAAAACGACACACAATTTATCCCATTTTGGCAATTATTGGGTGTGCGATATTGCGCCGTGTTGGCAACGTGTCAACGATACAGGCAAACAACTTGAAATTAATTGAGTATATATGCAACGGTATCTCTAGCAGTAGTACAAAAACCATCCACTTAATGACCTCCATTGCGATCAATACGCTCATCTCGGCAGGAATAAAAAAGCGAAAAGAATCAAAAGCAGGGATTTTCACGGATACTCACGGGGTGAGCCTTGTGCCATCACCACCAACAAGCAGCAATAAGAGAAGTTTTAAACAGTGTATGTGTGCGCCATCGAAACTCTGATAAAGTACACCAGCACGAGAGTGCTCCATCGCAAAAAGCCACCCGGAAGTAGCAGCAAAACCACATGTTTGCCGATGTGACTCATTATATGCGTCCCAGCCGGCCAAACCTTCCTTGCGCGTGGAAAGCTATAAGCACAAAGCCCCATAATTGCCGACCCGAGACAAGCAATGGCAAAGTTTTTCCTCCCGATTTAATGTATGCCGCCCGGTTGCCATTTTGTCACCGGTCGGTTCGAATTCGATTTCTCCATTCTACGTAGCGTGTGTGTTTGCGTTTTTTCGCCACTGCAAAACGGGAAAATCGATTTCCACCCTGGACCTCTGGTTGGAGCCGGGTTTAATGTATCCAATCATTATCGATGTTATCAATACACTTCTCACCACACCATCATCATCATCATGAGCATGGTGGTCGTGGTGCCGTGTGTGCCTTCAATGAAGGGAAATTTGTAAACTATCCCCCCAAAATTGGAGCACGATACGCTGTGGTCCAACAAGGCTGTTGGTCGTATTTTGTAAACATTTGCACCAACCACACACTCGCACACACACGGTTGGGAAGCGTAATTTTATTATCGTTATTATTGCATTATTATGCGTTCGGTAAAATATTTCCTTTCTCGTGATGCGCACAGTGGCGGCGGCCAGTGGCTTGCTGTGGAGTGGTTTTTGCATCACACCAAATTCGATTACCATGCTGCTACGTCAGTGTCATCGTTAGGATGCGCACTAAAGGTGCAATCAAATTGGGAGCACCATGCGGGGCACCAGGAACCGCTGCAAAAGCTGATAAAATTGAGTTGATTTTCATCACCCCGGAGCTTTGGCTTTGGCAAAAGGTGCGAAAAGAAAGCAACATGTCCGCAACCGCAACTCCTAGTTTGTGTAACCTTGTATCGAGACCGAATTTAGTGTAGCTTGTTTGTGTGTTTTTGTGGTCGCAAACGGTGTCCACGTCGTCTCCAAGGTAGAGGATGTGCGAGTCTCATCCTCCATATTGGGATGGGCGCCATAATTAAATACATGTTGCGATTCGATTTAATTTTGCTACTGCCTCCCACAGTGTCCTTGGTGTGTGTGCGTCCTTCTTGCAAAGCTTGCGTATATCGAATGTCCGGGTTCCGGAAACAGGATTAACCCTCGTACAAAAGCATATCATTATGCCGTGTGTCCTGTGTGTCGCTTTTTTTGGCGGGGAATCACAACCGGAAAAGCCTACAATCCGCAAAAGTCAAGCGTGAAACAATCGCCATAAATTACCCGAACGACACCACGTGCTCCACGCACGCAGTTTGGTAGGCTACGTGAGTTAAACAAACGACCGGAAACGGGATTGAATTCGAAACCCCCCTCACCAATCCGTTCGTATTTATTAAAGTTTATTATCATTTTCGTCCTGGCATTGTGTGTCTGTGCGTACAAGTGCATCTGGTGCAGTGAACTTCCGGCAAACGGAACGCACCCACCTAACAAGGCTTTTCCTATTTTAATGTCCTGTCCACTACCGTTTGTTGGTTTGGTGTGTGTGGATCCTTTTGCTGGACAGTAAATTTATGTGTTTTAATAAAACTATATAAACGAGGGAACTACGTTAATGTGATCGCACCGGTCTGTACCGGGCTGGCTGACCATTTTCCGGTTCGTATTTTCTGTTTGGGACACACATTAAATTGCGAACTTAAAATTTCATTTGGTCATTAGATGACCGAAGCAGATTCTTCCCAAAATGTTGTGTGTTTTAAATCCATTTTATCTTCTTTAAGGGCAACAAAATTAAAGTGTGCGAATGTAGAAAAAAAACGACACACAATTTATCCCATTTTGGCAATTATTGGGTGTGCGATATTGCGCCGTGTTGGCAACGTGTCAACGATACAGGCAAACAACTTGAAATTAATTGAGTATATATGCAACGGTATCTCTAGCAGTAGTACAAAAACCATCCACTTAATGACCTCCATTGCGATCAATACGCTCATCTCGGCAGGAATAAAAAAGCGAAAAGAATCAAAAGCAGGGATTTTCACGGATACTCACGGGGTGAGCCTTGTGCCATCACCACCAACAAGCAGCAATAAGAGAAGTTTTAAACAGTGTATGTGTGCGCCATCGAAACTCTGATAAAGTACACCAGCACGAGAGTGCTCCATCGCAAAAAGCCACCCGGAAGTAGCAGCAAAACCACATGTTTGCCGATGTGACTCATTATATGCGTCCCAGCCGGCCAAACCTTCCTTGCGCGTGGAAAGCTATAAGCACAAAGCCCCATAATTGCCGACCCGAGACAAGCAATGGCAAAGTTTTTCCTCCCGATTTAATGTATGCCGCCCGGTTGCCATTTTGTCACCGGTCGGTTCGAATTCGATTTCTCCATTCTACGTAGCGTGTGTGTTTGCGTTTTTTCGCCACTGCAAAACGGGAAAATCGATTTCCACCCCTGGATCCCTGGTTAGGGTCCGGGTTTAATGTATCCAATCATTATCGATGTTATCAATACACTTCTCACCACACCATCATCATCATCATGAGCATGGTGGTCGTGGTGCCGTGTGTGCCTTCAATGAAGGGAAATTTGTAAACTATCCCCCCAAAATTGGAGCACGATACGCTGTGGTCCAACAAGGCTGTTGGTCGTATTTTGTAAACATTTGCACCAACCACACACTCGCACACACACGGTTGGGAAGCGTAATTTTATTATCGTTATTATTGCATTATTATGCGTTCGGTAAAATATTTCCTTTCTCGTGTTGCGCACAGTGGCGGCGGCCAGTGGCTTGCTGTGGAGTGGTTTTTGCATCACACCAAATTCGGTTACCATGCTGCTACGTCAGTGTCATCGTTAGGATGCGCACTAAAGGTGCAATCAAATTGGGAGCACCATGCGGGGCACCAGGAACCGCTGCAAAAGCTGATAAAATTAAGTTGATTTTCATCACCCCGGAGCTTTGGCTTTGGCAAAAGGTGCGAAAAGAAAGCAACATGTCCGCAACCGCAACTCCTAGTTTGTGTAACCTTGTATCGAGACCGAATTTAGTGTAGCTTGTTTGTGTGTTTTTGTGGTCGCAAACGGTGTCCACGTCGTCTCCAAGGTAGAGGATGTGCGAGTCTCATCCTCCATATTGGGATGGGCGCCATAATTAAATACATGTTGCGATTCGATTTAATTTTGCTACTGCCTCCCACAGTGTCCTTGGTGTGTGTGCGTCCTTCTTGCAAAGCTTGCGTATATCGAATGTCCGGGTTCCGGAAACAGGATTAACCCTCGTACAAAAGCATATCATTATGCCGTGTGTCCTGTGTGTCGCTTTTTTGGCGGACGGGGCGGCGGCCTGGATCTTCCACTGCTGAACGATGCTACTGCTGATGATGATGATGATGATGGTTATTTTTGGGGACACAGGATCTGTTTTGGGCTGGAGATTATAGCGCTTCTTTCGCAGGGTAAACTGATTCCACTTCTCGGGGTAAAAACGATCCCAACTCCGGAAAAGGGATCGAAAATAAAGGGATAGCGACGTTGTACGATGACGACAACCGCACTGCCAGCAACTGGCAATTAATGAATACTACACGCACTTTGCTGAGTGGTTTGTCCGTAAGCGGATCAGTGTGTGTTTGAAACCGATTTGATATGGGCAATCAGGATGATAGCACGGGCTGGGAAAGCATATGCTGTGGAGAGATAGAAACGAAGATGATAGGGTTGGGGACTAGTCAAACAAGCATGACGATGTCTGGAAGGGTATGACTCTGGTAAATGTCAGATGTTTCTGGGAAATTATCATCATTAGACTCAAAACAAACAAATAGCGTAGAGAAAAATTGACATCTATTTGTCCATGTTTTATTTATTTTACTTGTTGCGTCAGACACTGACAGTTGGAACAAGAATTCATTTAAAACAATCTCACGGAAGCTTGATGACTTCTCAGAAGGATGCCTCTCACTAAAAGAACTCAGGACCCTAGAACCACTGAAGGATCTTAGGACCTCAGGACCTCAGAACGACAAAGTCTGCAAGACTTCAAAATGTCTTACTAAACCTGAGCTCTGTACGTTGATCTGTACCCTATAGTCACTATGGTAGATTCTAAAGGAGAAGTAATTACTAATCGAGGTACACGTCACTACAGTACACATGTGTCATCATTCCACTACCTCTATTTCGATCGCCTGCTTTTCGTGAAGACATCACTGTTCCAATTTCTGACAAATATTAATACCTTCTAAGGCGTGATTTTTCTTCAGCTGAACTGCTCCACTTTTCGCTAATGTGTTTCCAGTGGAAGAATTTTGGACACTTTCCGCAACCATTAGCCATACATACAGTTCCAGTCGTTTGTTTACCGAAACTCCATTCTTCGGCCCGACTCCCAAAAGTACACTTGGTGCGATGAAAAGGAAATCATTCATTTTGCTCCGTTCTTCTCTTTGCAGGACTTTTGGAGGATCTGCTCAACAAGATCTCCGTCCGACGGTGATGACGACGTGAACGTGACGATGCAAATGAAAAGGACTCTATAGAATGTACGCGTGTAAGGTGGTTTTTCTAGCCCTGGGAAGTGCATATCCGTGGAGGCTTTTATCCAAATTGCCCAACATCGGGGCCACACTCTATGCCATCCCACGTCTCAACCGTTGCCCATTTGCTGCCACACAAATATGCATTCGACCCGAAGAAAGGAACAGAGAGATAGAGAGAGAGAGTGCTGTTGCTGCACCGGCTGTTCGGGGTTCGGCATTAGTGGCACGGTTGTCATTTTAAGGTTCTTCCAGCACAGCGTGGAAACGTTCTGGGGCGTGCAAATATTTGCGCAAAAATATTAGTTTCAAGCCGAAGCCACCGAGGTGTGGTGTGGAGTTCTGTTGGGACAAGCAGGGGGCCACATCGTCTGAACTAGTTCTTCGAGAAAGTCGAACAACCGGATTGTTGCAGGTGAGTTCCACAAAAGAACATCCACCTCGTTCTTTAACGACGCGAAGCGAAGAATCTGTGCTTGGCGGACGGGCCTAAACTTTCCGTTATCAGTCAGCGTGCTGCTGTTCGGTTAATGTGGTTTGTTCGGGATGGCGTGAGTAAGTGTGAAGAATGGCGCATTTGAATTCGCAATGCTTCGCTAAACCAACGCCATAAATAGACGCTCATTTGTGCGATGAACGACCCGGGATACGAGTGGTGCCGCCGCAGCCGCATTAAACACAAGAACCATCAGCACATCCTTTTATACGCAGCCAGGTTTTTTGTTTCGCTGGTGCAATGTTAATCATTTAGATTACAGTCAACCAACCTGTGGGCGTATGAAGTGCCCGGGTGCTACACAGTTCCTAAGGGAGCGTTAGAGGGAGCGAATGCATCTCGCTTTTTGGAGCATCATTTGCCAATGGCCACACATTAATGGGTGTTGCTCATTAACATGGACTTGCATTTTAAGAAGCATTTCACTCGACGACATGTGCACGCGTTGAAGAGGAGTTTATTTAAATATCCATCCGCAACGTGCATAGGGCGACCGAGGCTACAAAAGCGTCTTCTTGATTTCGAATACTTCATCCCAAAAAAAATTGGGGAACACAAAGAGTGCTATTTATCTAGTGCTCAAGCACAGTTTTCTATACTTCTATACTTCTCAGGAAAATAAAAAAAGCGATCCTCCTCAGATACGAGCAACTGCGCTCGAGAGGTTTTTTCGGTTAAAGTTTGAAGATAAAACTATCCCTCACACTCTTGACACCAGCGTCTCTTTTAGGGTTTTCTGTTTGCTTGGCTAAAGACATAAAAAAAGCCTCGCTCTTTCTGCTCGCTGTTGACTGACGTTGACACTTTAACCGCTAGCAAAAGCTTGTGGGTAGCTGCATCACTGAGCCTTTGGTGAGCATCTTTTCTCGTATGCAAATGCTTGCCTTTACCGCTGCTTAAGCTACACCCGAAACGACCCGAAATAAAAAATGAAGCTAAAACATCGAGTCTAAATTAAACAAGACACAGGAAGGCATCCCGGGAAAACTCGGCAAACGATCCAGTTCAAAGCAAAGTGCAAAATAAATGCACTCGCCTAGGCTTTCGGGGGGAAACAACATTTTACTGGGACAAAAACTTGACATTGCCTGGAGTGGACAGCCGGACCACATGCATTCCACTGTTGCCGAATGTTGGTCAGTGAGAGAGTGGCTTTCGTAGTAGTTAAAGAGGCTCCGATTCGGGTTTCTAACTCTTGTTAAATAGGGCTTGTTGGTGACTTTAAAAAGAAAGATATATCTTCGTTTGTCCGTGTGGTAAAGTCTGTATTTTTGACTGTCCGGTGTCAGTTTAATGACATGCACAAGTGACTCATGTCTGTCGAAACAGAACGTCATGTTAAAAAATTCTATTCACATCCTTTTTATCCTCCTGTGAACCTTCAGTTTACGATTTCTTACTCCAAACTTCAATGTTAGTACGCCACTTTAAGTTGGGAGATTAAATTGTAGGTTTAAGCGGATGATTTATGCATTTTATTAATAGTTTGTTTTTCTTTTCTCTTTACTTTCAGCCTTCTAAACATTCAGTATTGTATTTATAAACTTGTTCTTGCCATTTTAATTCGATTCAACGCATCCATCACGCTCGCGTTCTAGTCATTTTAGCGCTACCATAACCTTATCAAAGCTTCCAATCGATCTGCCGCAGCCTATTCGACAGAAAGAAGCGACTGCCACCGGGACCATGCATTATTGCAATGGTCCCTCGCGTGTGCAACGGTGCATTTAACTTATTAGCTTTATTAAACCACTTCAACTTTACGGGCCTAGCCATCGCACAGCGGCCCGAAGCACAAATGGAAATGCATTGCTAATTGATCGATCATTCGCAATATATCAAATCATTGCCAATTCTGCTTTCCGGGCGCTCGTTTTATAGGCCCCTCGAGGAAGCGTAACGTACCGTGTGCGCCTTTTTGCCTCCTAGAACTATCCACCGAGAGGGTGACAAAAACGGACAGGAGATGTTCGGGCTTGTGCATAACAAAATGCCTCTATACTAGGTCTGTTGTGGCGCAGTCTGGGGTTTTTTTTTTTATTACTCCTGGATCACTCTCTCTCTCTTCTGCAACGAAGCCTAACCGGATGGCCGGTTCAACGTGGTGCGATACGACGATTGTATCACTGTATTACGGACCTTTGCTGCTTCCCCATCAACGTGCAAGGGAGTCGTACTAATGTCGTACCTACGGAATCGGTTTCACTTTTTCACTTTTCACCCGGCTGAAAGTTAAACCGGGGGCAGCACTACTGCAGGCGACGATTTACGCATCAAAGCAAGAGAGTTGATGCGGGACGAATGCAAATATGCGAACGCCCGGTGCTAAAAGCTAGAACCGATTCAACAGGATTCAATACACGCACGGCCACGGTCGTACTTCTTGTTGTGTGATCGACGTCAACAACCGTACCGATTTAGCTGGCGTTTTTGCACGGGGTGAGAATCAAACCCAGACAAAACGCAACCTCACACACGCTATCCCTCGGGCTCGGGTTTACACGCACCGGTAGGAATGCGCAAAACCGAAACGGTTCTGTTCATTAATACCAATTAAATTATAGTTTTCCGAGATCGATATCGGGTACACGCACGCAAGCTTCACCGAGCTTCCGAGTGTTTTTGCGTCCTGCATGTGAAGGATTTAACGGAGGCACGGCTTGTTGCCATAATTTCTGTCTCTCGGCTTCGGCATTATTGTGGTATTGATCGAACAACTGAACCGTTTAGAGGGAGATTAGTCGTCCAGGGAAGGATTGACTAGTGCAACAGAAACTCCTGCTTCCCGGTTAGGTTTTTCGATGATTTCTATTTCGAATAAATTAAACTGTTTAGCTTTCCAGGGTTCTTTTCGTTGTAGGGACATGGTATATTAAATAATGATGCTGCTCCTCCAAGCCCACGTTATCCACCTGTCCAACAAAACGCTTTACTACGGTATTATGGACGGAAAAGCTAGTCATTCTGGCACTTGTTGTTGTTCCCTTTGCTTTGGCCATGGATCGCAAGCCAGTAGTAACAGGGGAGCAACACAAAAACCGTGCAAAACAACCGCTTACCATTGCGTAAACGCTGTCCTCCCATCCCAGGTGATCATGGGAATTATGTTAAAAACCTTCCCCCTGGTGGGCGAACGAACGAAAGGTGGGAAAATTTATGCTAAACAAAGTTCATAAATAAATAATTAAATACACCGAGCAAGCAGCACCACCGTCGCACGTCGTGTGCGTTCGATCTTAGCTTCTGCTAACTGTTTTTTTCTTCTACCTTTACGACCCACCTTAACCCGAGCCGGAACAGAAAAAAAACGTGGACGAGAAATGTTATTGCATACTTTCAGGCGGCACGTTTTAATGGGGTAAAGTTTTTCGTTCGGCTTCAGCGTTTGGGAGTAACACTATTAGAGAGACAGGTGTTGGTGGGTGGGAGTGAGAGTGCGGGTGAGGGGGGAGTTGTCTCTCCACCCTCCTCCACCCAGGTACACGAGCACAACATGCTGTTTTCGGGTGTAAGCCGTAAAAAGAGTTGATTTAATTCACCAACTTGGCGCAATTACCTCTGTTTTCCACTTTTGGCGCTGGTATTGGAGCGTAATCTATGCGATCAACTACTATCATGAATCCGCAAGCTGGAAGATGGGTAGATTTAACTATGATAAGTAAAGGAGAGCAACGGTGAATTAAAGGGCGAAAAGCAAAACCCTAAACAAAGAATGAGAAAAGGTAGTATGTGGGTAAATATTTTGAAACGGTAAATAAATCTTTTCATTCACTCTTTTAACACTTTTCTTCCTCTTTTCCTACCATTTTAGAATCTACGTCAAACATCACAATCGCAAGAAGAGTGCATATTTCGTTTGCTTGTGGCGTGTGCAATTGCGTGTAATGCCGAATCAACCCGATGTGCGAATGCTGCTCGAGCACGTACGCCTATGGATCACGTGGATTAATTACTACGCTTTTTTTCCGCGAACGGCACGAACTGTGTGCGTTTGGGAACACATCAGAGCATATTTTATGTGTACTGCCAAGCACCAGCGACATATTTATACGGCTGGTTTCCGTTGAATAATGAACCCCTGGCAGGGAGGGCCGATTTTTCACCGAGAATGCACCATTAACGTGTGCAGATTCTCTTTCATTTTGGGCCAACGACAAACAAGGCTTTTTTGTGCATGTTGTTTAAGTGGGACAAATAATGTATTGTTTTGTCTTCCACTGTTATCATTCCAGGCGCTGGATGCATTTGTTCTAATGAGCTCTTATATGTTTTATCCTTTTTTTGTTGTTTTTTTTTTCACAGTAAGATGCGTTTGACATGTACATTAATTTTGCGCGAAGCCTTTTCACTCTTGTTCTGTTTGATGTTTGCAGTTCAATACACGCATCTGCCTCAGCAGCAAAGGCCCCGGTAAGTAGTGGTAAATAGTTTTGATCAAAGACTTGCTTCCTGCGAGCATTATTTTTCACACAGCTAATTGGCACTCGTTTTCAACAATCCCTGTTTTTGTTTTTTAGTGGATCATCTGATGCTGCACCCGATGTAACGCTTTTGCGCTTCTGGCGTACCCTCAGCAGGATAAAGGCACACCCGACGCGCTTCCGCTTTTGTTGCATGTTGTTTTGTTCCTTGCAAAAAAGGCTCAATGAGAGCAAACCCTCCCCCCCGGCTCATCAAGTGGCTTGTCATGGTAGCGCAACATCAAACGAATTTTCAAGCGACGTGCTTAACCGTGTACCACAACGACCAAGGCTTTGGAACAATATGCAATTTTCAATCTTCCCGAAAGCTCGTCCGGATGTCGACGACGTAAACAAAAATTATGCACAAATCCTTGTTGCCCGGTTCGCGCGTGACGCGTGCTACTACTAACCTTGTGTCGGGTTTTCGGGAGGACCCCACAACCATCGGCACGTTTTTCCTCCTGTCAGCACTGAAGGGCAAAATGCAAGCATCATCAGAATGCTTCCGGGGGTTTTGTGCAACATCATCATCCGGGTGGATCCATTGGGTTTTGGTGTTTCGGGAAGAAATGTGTGGCCCGAGCAAGTAATGACAGCTTGCCTGCCTGTCAACGCCCGTTCTTGGCGCGACATTGATCGAAGGAAATTAAATTGCGCTAATAACCGGAACATCGGAAAACGCGTTTGGTGATGATGGATCCATTCACGCTTCCGACACAAGAAGAATAACGCATACATGAAGCACTAACCACACTAGCACTGCAGCGAAAGGTAATGAATCCTTCCGTTCAATGTCGGTTCTTCTCGTTAAGGATCATTTTTCCTAATCCATTTAGTGTGTGCTTCTTTTTTTCCCACACCTTCACGAAAGGTTGGCGAGCGATGGCACGATGATACAATAGTTGTCACTGGCACCATCTTCTAACACCATCATCATCAGGGCTGTGCGGTGCGTATCATTATCGTTATCATCGCTTATTCATCTCCCCTTTTGCTGCAGCATAATATTCATAATCAACGTCATTGAACTTCAACCGTGGCTGCTGGTCTGTCGTTGGATCACGTTGGAATGCTTTTAATTTCAATTTAAAATGTTGCTTTCCCCACTCCGCCAATCAACGCTCCTCTGCTGGGACGGGAGATGAGATTGTGTATCCTTGATGCCAAGGGCATCTAATATGAATTTGGCTATTTTCCGATTGGTGTGCGCTCGCTTGTTGTGATGCTAATTGATCATTCATCAAATGCAATCACCAGTGCCGTGATTTTCCATCCATTCGCGTTACCAGTGGTGAGTGCTTCGGTGGTGGAGCACACGGACAGACGAACGAAGGATTACAAAACTAATTTATTACAGTATTTTGGTTATCCTGCTGTAACAGTATAAGAACGGTCGCCAGATGTATGACATGCACCAGTGACATTGTTTGTGATATTTGCAATAACTGTATTGAGGCACTGATGTTCGGTTTTATTTAACACAACACTTTATTGATCACTTTTGATGTACGAGACTGCTGGGCTGTTCTTGAGAAACGATCGTCCAGCAACACATGCTGTCCGAACGAGTCTGACTTGTTGGATGGTGGTTCTTTAATTTATAACCTTTTTCAGGGACTGATCGTGAGAATAACTTAAAGGAAATTTCCATTCGTGTACCTGATCCTTTTGTTTATCTTAATTCTGATTGGTCCAAACTATGGAAAATTCCTATTGCTATTCGATATAATTGTTTTCCCTAATTCTGATTGGTTGTTGAAGATGGCTCGTGTAAGGTTTTAACTTTCTATCTAGACATTCCTTTGGATTGATGGATATTAAGTTTGTTCGTGAATAATCATGATTCGACCATCATTGCACTTGCTTCCTGGATTCTGACCTTGAGCCATAAACGTGTCTTAACTCGTCTGTGGACCTCAAATAAAACGTGTTAACTAAACGTGACTTGTTCGGTGTGTGTTTATGATTTCGCAACATGACGTATTGTTTTATGTATGACTTGTGTGCAAATTAATGATTCAGTTCTAAATGTTCTTACTTGCGTTAATGCATGTTCTAAATGTTCTAATAGCTTGTATGCAATATTTAATGCTTTCATGCAAAGCTCCAAAGTAATTCAATGCAATTTCGTTTGCTATGCTACACTGCTCTCGGTGGAATCAAATTGATTGTGTCTTGAGGGCTAAAATGCATTTATTTGATTCAATCGCATTGCTCTCTCTCGCTCACCCGGAGTCTCTCTTCCCTTTGGCTATCTGATAGTCGTAATTTGCTTTTTGGAAGAATGAAAATTCAACCAGTAGCTCGTTCCGGCTGCAACAATCCTCGATACCGCTCACAGTTCTTCTGAGCATCTTCCTCTCGAACGCGGCTAAGAGGGATTCGTCAGTATTGGACAAAGTCAATGTCGCAATGGCGTATGTGAGTACTGGGACTATAGAGATTTTGTGCAGTCCCAGCTTCGTCCGTCGCGACAGGTATTTTGAGTGGAGAAGTTTCCTAAGGCTGTAATATGATCGGTTGGCAGCCAGCACCCTCAACGTCTATGTTATTGTCGGTACTGACTTTTGACCCCAGATAGGTGAAGTTGTGGACGACTTCAAAGGTGCGATCACCTATCTGTACATCACCCCTGCGTAAATCAGTGTTTGTTAACAGGACCGCTGGTGGTACCACCATCATTTTGGTTTTTGCCTCGTTGATCTCCAACCCGAGGTTCAGTGCCACATGCTAGATCCTTTGGTAAGCTTCTGCTACATAGGAGAGCCTCAAACCAATGATGTCTATGTCATCAGCGTATGTCAAGATTTGGAGTGACCTATAGAAGATGGTCCCCGAAGTTTCCACCTCCGAGTCTCGGCTGGCCCTCTCTAACGCCAGATTAAATAGGAGGCAAGCAAGCCCGTCTCCCTGGCGCAGATCCTTGGTGGTAGCAAAGGGCCCTGAGAGTTTTCCATCCACCTTCACCTGGCATGTGATGTTGGTCATCGTCATACATACAAGCCTGGTAAGCTTGGCCGGGATTCCAAATGAGCTCATTGCGTCGTATAGTTTTACCCTGGCTATGCTATCGTATGCGGCTTTAAAATCAATGAAGAGCTGGTAGGAGTGTAGCTGCTGCTCCGCCATCTTCTCCAAGATTTACCGCATGGTGAATATCTGGTCAGTGGTTGATTTTTCGTTGATTTTGGACTATAAATTATGTAATGATCTTTAAGAGTTTATTCTACTAATTTGCTTACGTTGTACAGGGAACTAAATATTTGCAGCAACTACAGTATAACTCAGTGAATATATTTTTCCCTCAAATCATTCCTTTGTCAGTTCTCAGTGGTTGTCTACTTCTTGTTACACTATGTCCTGGAACTTCTTCTTAGTTATGAATAATATTCTGACTTCTGAGCCCAAAGTCCTGAACGATAGAGTCTCCAGATTTACTTGGCCAATAATCAGATATTTAACTCCGTCGGGACTCTTCTTTTTTGGCTAGAGCCACAGCTTACAGAGGTTTCTCTCTGCCATTACCGGATTATTTCGGACAGTTTATTTAAGTTTCAGTTTAGGAATGTTTTGGGGTTTCATAAAAAGTGGAGAATAGACGTTTTATGCACGCTCATTTATCTTAAGTCTCCCTTCAAGTTTTGTATACACTTTCTATTGAAGACAGATAGTCCTGTGACCTCGATGTCGTCCCATGTTGATTCTATCACATTAATCTTTTATTTCATTGCTCATTACCAAAACTTGCTCTTTATTATAAACTGCACGTACGACGCGTTCCATTTTTTTACGGCGAAACACAACCGTAAATCCAAACATTTTCCTTCTTGAACGATCGGAACGACCCGACACGATGCTTCATTTAGTTGGTTTTTTGGTGCACGCTCCACAACCAACTGCTGCTAACTGGGAATTTCCCGATTGCTGTACCGCCGGCGACTACCGCCACTGCTCGCAAGTACAACATTATTTCGTGCCGAATGCCAACACCATTCAGCACCGGAAACTACACACGGGAAACTAACGAACCGTGCGAACACATCACAGTCACAATCAGTGGCACCTGCTGTAACATTGCATTGCGAGACGAGACAACACTTCCCGGCACGCAACCGCAACGACCGCACTATTCCCCCATGATCATCGCCATCATCATCATCATCATCTAGGCGTCCTTGCGAACTACAGCACGGTGGAACAGCGGTGGAAAAGGTATGGCCAACCTTTCGACCTTTCCCTTCTGCAACGCAGGATCGTATCGATGTCAGGTTCGCTTTTGGTTTGCGTTCAGGAAAAAGCAATTTTCCATCCTTCCTGATTCGGCCGGCCACGCTTCTGCTCGTTCCCCGAAATGAGCTCATTTTCAGTACAACTCACCAGCTCATCAGCTTCTCTACAAGCGCTCCACCCGCTCGTCCTGTTCGTGCCTGCTAGCAGTAGCATCGAATCACCAGCAAACCGGACTGTTTTGTTGGGTGGGAAATAAAAGTGGAAATTTTCTCGCAAATCAATGCGGTACCGCCCTTTGGGCAGCGGTGTTCCGTTTTTACTTCGGAATCATTTCCACGCTTCAACGCGGCCGAGAGATGTCAAATGTTTTGCAATGAGGTTTTTCGTTTCGCTGCTTCCAGCCAAAACACGCACCCCCAGCGCAAAACAGCAATTCCAGAAATATCGGTCGTGTCGAGGTTGAAGTAATGAAATGCCCCAGTGATGTGCAAGCACTGTGTGTTGTTGTTTTGTTGGCGAAAAGCATAAAAAGTGTGTCTTATCAAGCACGCTTCACTCTGCAATAAACGAACACCAAAGTAACAGGAAGGGAAAGGACACACAAACCAAGCGAGAGAGTGTTAAGGAGTCTGTGTCAGTCGTCCCAATCAACGAATGGTGCTGTTGGTTTGTTGTGTGGTTTCGGAACGCTCGACTATTGTCAGTTTCCGCTTCACACTGTAAGCAATTTAAAGCCCCGAAGCGACAATATCTTCTCGTACACAGCCAGCACTGTTTGGGATGAAGAGCGCTTCTAATCGGAAGGATATATCCTTGTAATCGAAGATCATTAGTTTAGTGGTGTGGAAACGCGACCATTTGACAGTGGTCCCGGAGGCGCTCGGAGGATAATTGAAGCATGGATCGAAATGTGTCACCACAAATAACCACCAGCACGCGTTCTTCAGCTGAATCGCCTTGCAAACGAGATTTTTCACCGGTTCAATTACACCACATCAACGGTCGTTTCCTGGTCGTTCGACCTTGTCGGGAAAATAAATCGAGTTTCCTATTCGACGTCACCTAGTCACCATTCGACGTCTACTACCCGGGTTGAGGTTAGTGATTCATAGTTGTTTGTAATACGAGATTCTGGTTTGGTAATATCTGAGGATTATTCGTTAATTCTTTCATTTTTATCTTTTTATTTTAGTTATTAGAGCATCACGAACTACAAGTCATCGAACATCACGAACTACAAGTTGATAGATAGATGACGCTGCCGACATCGATTAGTATTAGTAGTTTATCAAGCTCAACTTAAATCTTAAAAAATCCTTAAATTTGAGGAAAAAAGTGACAACGTTGAACCTTCAATTTCTTATTAATACTAGCTCATGTAAGTTATGACTCACATTCGCAATTGTCTTCTATTATCACCGGATTATCGGCTCATAATTCAAGATCCTTCTTGCCTACTGACCGTGACAGATGGCAGCATTAGACAGTGCATTCAACTACGGCCATAAACCGAAAAAGAATGCGTACCATTATCTACTCACCACTTCATTTGATCATTTCATTTCACGAACTGGGACAGAAAAGGCGTGCATTCTCAATTCCCTCGTTGCAATTTCCAATCGTTTATCGATCGTCCAAGGGCAAAGTTGTGCTAGGACCGGACGAATCCCGTAAAAACAACAGTAGAAATCCATATCTAATCAACAACCTGCTATTGTTTCGCTGTACCATTTTCCCCCGTCAGTGTCACAACTTTTGGAGGGTGAGATTTGTCCAGCAAAACACCAACCACGCTACAAATCGTGCACAACCGAGAGCGTCCTTCACAGTGACGCAAGGATAATTTATTGAACCAATCGAATTAAAACCCAACTCGGCTCTATCATCCATCGTAGGGTAGATGTTCCCTCGGTGTAAGCCGACTACACCCGACGAAGGTGTCCTCCGGTTCGGATCTCTTTTTGATAAAGCTATCAAAATCAGAACTGACCCTCCCTGTTTATTCAACGGTCCTACCGCGTATTCAGGCACTGCCCCGGAAAACTTCCCGTAAAACATATACGAAACGTCAGACTTCAGGTGCCCTTTCAACACCCGATGCGATAATAATAATAGTATCAACCCTCCCGAGTGTACGAATGCGCACCACGGACACTCCATTTCGGTACCAATTAGTTTTACCTTTCCGAGGGCTCGCATCTAACCTTAGCACCGTCCGTGCGCTCGGACGACCGCGCGGAATGAATTTACGCCGGATTGAATGCCCGCAGGAGACACTTCGAACGACCCGAACACTCACGCACACGAACCGACCGGCGCCGAAACCAGTTCAAGCGCGTATCCCTTTTCGCACAACCAAATCTGTCCCCTCGGACTACGCCGTCGTTGTGGTGGCGCAGCGAGAAAAGGATATATTTATCGGGCCGTATGTCGCACCAAAGAAATGATGTTTATTTGGGACCACTTCGGGTCACTACTGCTTCCCAAAGTTGCACACTGTGTCCTTGTTTGGATTACGGTCACGACAACGACCGATGACCGGATAAGGACGGCGAGGTGGGTTATAATGTCATCTCTCTCTCTGTCTCGCTTTCCAGCTCTACTCTATCAGAGTTCCTTCAAATCGGGAAACATCCATGCATGCAGACCGGACTAGGGCAACTTGGTTGCTCATTAGAACCCGACTAACGTCTTTCCGGACTTCCGGGTCTGGCGGGTTTGCTGGGCATGACACATTTTCATTGCTAGACCAATGTACCCGACATTTGGCCCGCTGCTATCTTTGCTGATTCATTATAGCTATTTGTCTAGCATTTATTTTTGGAGTGTCTGCACACACACAGGAGCAATGTGTGCGTGTGTATATGTTTAATTTATCGTAGATGCACACCATTTCATCCGGCTCCCGAGGAAAGATGCTATCCTTCAGAAAACGACTGCAAACGACGCATCCTTTAGGTAGCTTAGGGTGGCAATACTGTTACGGCTCACAGCCATTCCCTCAGACGGCTAGCACCGTTTATCTCCGTGTGACAACGCACTATTATTAGTAGTGTTAATGACTCCTGAAATTTGCTTCCTACAGCGAGCGAGCGAGCGAGCGTTACGAAACGAAAATGGCTTGCATGGTGCGGAATACGTTTAGCTGAAGGTTTGGTGGATTGCATACCTTCCGGCGCTTACCATGAGCTGAGCGTCCTGCATCTTTGCACCTAACGCAGATGAAGATTTCAACCACGATAAAGGGCGAAAGTTATGAATGCATTAGTTTTATTGCATTCGCCATTTTGTTATATATGTTTACGCAATCAAAATCCGGGACATCTTACATATTGCGAGCGAATGATTCATCGTTTGCTAAATAAATTACACTTTCTCAGGTGCACTGTCAAGACCTCTCACAAACCTTGCGGTGGAAAACTCGAACAGAAACGTTTGTAAAGGAGCGCTATTCCAAACACACATTAATCATCAGCGCAGTAAATGAAGCGAATCAGTTTTCGCGCCATCGCACCCTCGTTTTTTCCCCGGCAGCGAACCTAACCGTCGTGTGGTTGTTATGTACGCTTTTTCAATCAATGGCAATGATGATTTACGACGCGAGTAAAATCATCACCGTGAACATGAAACTTGTGCGGTGTGTCTGAATGGCTGGTTCGGGGTACGACAGTACCGGCTTGGGCGCAACCAGCCGGGCCATCTTTACTGTTGCTGCATTACGGACACTGACTGTCATCAAAAGTGCATCGAGTGCATGTGAGGAAAGATCCGTATAAATTTGTCATTTTTCCGCATTTTTTCTGTTGCCCTGGATGGATCTCCCTGGAGAAAAATCGGCGCACAACCAGACCATGCACTTATCCGCCATCTTTACTGCGAAATCTGACCACAAATGGCGAAACGGGGAAAGCTGCATCAATCCTGCTGCAACCGTTGGCGATAAGAGGACAATGCTCCATGGTTTGGGGTGCAGCTCCCTGCACTATCAGTCATCCGCTTTTCCACCGAGTAAAATGGGGAAAAATCTGTCCACTGTCAACCCAGGGCTAGGGAGAACGAGGACTCTCGGTCGTTCATTATGCAAACCAGCGGTAGACTGGTATCGTTAATTTGATGTTGATTTATGATTTCGATGCGAGTTCCTCGGGGGGGGTGGCCACGCGATAGCGACGACCTCTGGTGAGAAACTGCATGTCATTGCTCCTTGCTAAAAAGGATTTCAATAAAAGGATTTATGATATTCATTTTCCTCCTGCGAGGAAACGCAAAAAGGTGGCATTATCTTTCCAACCCATCCCCAGAAGGTGGTCATAATCGTAATGGGCATCGCAGAAAGAATTCTTCCCTGCCGGAGCTCGTGCTGTGCTGAAATCACGGGGGCGACGCCACCAAAGACGCCACCCGGAGGTGATGGATAAAGACAAACAGTACAAAAAAAAAGCGTAGCATTTAGTGGACGTAGTTTTAATTTCTGTTACGCCCGCCCCGAACATGCCGCGTCTGCCGATTGTGTCCTATTGTATATGCTACAAAAGATTAAGCATAATTTGGTGCTGCTTTCGCAAGCGGCAGATTGCTTTTCGTTCGTTCTGAAAAGCGGGAACTACTAAGGGCTAAAGGTTCATCGTCTTCATCAGCATACAGTGGTGGGATAGCCGGAACCCGGGCAGGCCAGCACGCCTCCATTGCCAAAAGGTCTCGCATTAAGAGATGTACTTTTTAATTCCGGCTTGCGTCAGCGTCTCATCCTCGCACAAACACCTCGCTTAAATATTATTCCGAGGGCATTTAACTTCCTGTCTGGCAGAGACAGGTTAGCGTTTGCATTGCACCCTGGAAAAGGAAAAGGGGAACGAACGAGAAAAAAAAAACAGCATCTCGAAAGCAAGAAATTTGAATAAAAATGGGAACTCTTTTCTACAACTTATGAATATGCCATCATCACCACCTTCAGCTCGGCGTTCAACTTCGTGGGGAAAAGCTGCCCAAAACCGGTGCAACAGTACAGGGTTTACCTGCACAGAACAGTTTACAACTTGCACACAGACCATAGCATTGAAGAACCAAATTGTTCACATGATCATAGCAATTGTTGGAGATTAAACATACCAGACAACTGGACGGAGTGTCGTAGTTGTTCAAGATGGGACCTAAGAGGGCTACAGCTTCATTACTAGTGTCCTAAGTGTACCAACATGTCCTGAATAATCTACTACAAACTTGCGACCCTTGCTTCAGGACCTAAACCATCTAGATCATCTGGAGCACCTGTTCAATGGCTTCATTTTTTAATGACAATTGTTTAATCCAAATGGACAAAGTTAATAAACACTCAAAATACAGGACCACAACATACTTCAGAGTTGTTCAAGATGGGATCTTAGTAGCCTACAGCTTTATGCATGCGCTGATTGCAAACATGTTGGACCAGGAAGAATTGCTGGTTGATTCTTAGTGTCCTAAGTATCCCAGAATGTTCTACATAATCATATACAGCCTTGCTTCCCTTGCTAGTAGTTCTAGACAACCTAGATCATCTGGAGCACCCGTTTAGTGACTTCATTTTTGAATGACAATTGTTTAATCTAAGTGGACAAAGTTGATAGACACAAAAAATGCAGGGCTACAACATCCTTCAGAGTTGTTCAAGATGAGATCTAAGAGGCCTGTAGGTTTATACATATGCTGATTGTAAGAATTCGGGATCAGAAACAATTGCTGATTTATTACTAATGTCTTAAAAGAGCTGTATGTCCTACAATATCTTCTACAGACTTAGATCATCTGCACCATCTGTTCAGCAACTTCATTCTTCAATGAAAATTGTTTAATCCAAGTGGACAAAGCAGATAAAATATTCTGGTAAACCCTGTATACTCACTATTTTTTCCTCTTTTTCAGATGCGTACGGTATGTGCACCCTTCAAAATGGATAACACATTGCTGCCTGATGGCCGGCCAACTGGGATATGCAAGATTGTTCGTTAGGAAGCTTCGTTTTTTGTTGTTGTTGTTGGTAAGTAAGCTAACCACACCTTCCTTTACGCTAGGTTCGAGCCGCGCCATTCTCTATGGAATTCGACTTCGATTGTGGAAAATGCTGGTGTCCCTGTTGTGTGTGTGATTGCAAAAACCGGCAATGCATTACTCGCGAGGGAATTTCCCCCTAACCGGGATCTCCTGTTTTTTTTTCAACTTGATCAATTTTCCACCAGCATTTTCATCCGTATTCATTCGTAATTTGCAGAGCCTTCAATAATGTGCTTCCCTGTACGGTATGAACGACTGTATGGTTGGGTTTGCATATGATCTTAGTAAAAAGGGAGTTGATTGGTGGTTTCTGATGAATGTCTGGAAGATAAAGAGCTAAAGTTTCTTACAAAATTATCCCAAAATGGTGCCCTAATGAAAAGCCTTAATATTCGGCAAGGTTTTATTTTAGGAATTGAATTTCTCAAAAGATGCTTGGGAATTCTTATCAAAATGAGCTGTTTAGATTATGCTCCAGATCCAGATGGTAGCAGTATCACTGAATGCATTCGTACTCAATAGACGTTATATCATCCCTAACATCCCCATACCTTGAATTCCGTTGTTCCTCGTCATTATTCGTCCAGAATTGAGACGTCACAAAACGACTCCGGAACGGGTTGTACCTCCAGTAGCTTCCGTACGTAATATCTACTCGCCCAAGCCCATTCGATGGTACGCAACATGGTCGTCTGCTCGTTACAGGAAAAACATATGAATTTTCATAATGTCGGGAATGTGTGTTTGCTCTCTGTTTGCCGCTGGTGGACGTGGAGAATTTTGCTGAGGTACGCGGTACACACCACTGGCGCATAACGTATGATTGAACACGCACATTTGTTGTCCGCACACAGATGCCTTCTGTCTGCTACTACTACTACTTCCATCCCTCATATTCACCCGAATAGGACGAAGGACTACAAACAAGAAAGGCCAGAAAAAAAACGTATCGACCATACCCGACGCCTGGCGGATGCCTTAACGAGGAAATGAAACCCTGAACGTGACTCTATTCGAATGTCGGGGCTTTTTTTTTGCGCCCAGTACACTGCACCAGGAGAGGATACACGGATAGCTTATGTCCTGCCATTGCAGCCGGAACCTTTCCCAATCGCGTCGCACGCCAAGGGGAAATATATAAATAATATTACGCTTTTCCACACGACGTTTCTGCTTCTTGCGAAAAACGTTCTGTCAACATTTTAATTCAATTTTTCCTCACCAACCGAGATGCCGGCCCCGGAAGCTGCTGCTGCACGCTGGTGTGACGTTTGCGAAGGAATTTTTCGGTGGTTGAAGTGCTTTGCAATCGTTTTAAATCTTTCACGAGCTCCGAGGACTTTTTTTGTGTGTGTGTGTGGTCCTCCGTTTGCGGATTACTGGTTGCGATTAGAAGTCCCAGACTCCGCCCAGAATAGGTAGTAGAGATTTCGCAATGCTGTAGGAAATTGCTTTTTAATGGTGCCGAATTAAATTATGTGATGCCGGCGGGGCGTGTTGATCGACAGGAGTGTGTCGAGCCAAAGTCAAGTCATCCTGCGTGTGCGACCAGTTGATTGTTGACTGGACTCTCTGTTGTGGTGGGTAAAAACATCCAGGAACGGTGTGCGAAGCGGTGAAATCGAATTTAAGAATAAAAATTCGTCTGTGGCAAAATCAATTTAGGGCTACACAAACACACAGCACACTCGTCACAGTTCATTTGCAACGTTCGGAGGCGTACCGAGCACGGAAAATTGAACCGGAAAGGGTGATAATGATTGGAAATCGTTAGTTTGCGATGAGTGCGACAGTTAAGACGGGCAGTAGAGCTGTGTACGCCTCATTAGCTGTGCGCTAGACGACACGCAAGATTAAGTGTATGTCTCCTGAAGTGAGCGTTTCTGATGAGAGAACATTTTAAGCTGAACAAAAGTGTGTAAGAAAATCATTTGGTAAAAGACTCGAGAAGGCCCCCCCCCTGACGAAAATGGTTGGTCCCTATAGGAAAAACGCCTAACAGTATGCAACTCGCAGCACATGTCGCAAAGACATCACTATGGGTGCGGATGATCTTCTGAGAGGACAAAAAAAGATGAATGAATTGAAGGAAAAAAAGGCTAAATTTGGAATTTAAATAACTCTTCCCTCATCATAATCTCTTATTTTGATGGCGAAGGATCATCTCATCTCTTCAGTTTACCAACGGATGAACTATTCGGCCAATAAACCGCCCCTTTGATGTCGAACAACTTTCCCTTATAACTCGTATGGGCGTTCTGGGGCAATTACTCATCGTCGATCGATAGGCTGTGACACATGTTTGGACTTTGGCAATGTTGCCCGGTAACTTATATGGGCGTTCTGGGGCGACCGCTCCGTGTCTGGAAAGTATTTTAAGCAATAATAGATATTGTATTTATTTAATAAATTTTGACCGCATGAAAAAACACTGTGCGACAAAATTGACAGATTACAGTGCTGCACACAAATAATTCTAGGGGGGGCCTTCTCGAGTCTTTTACCAATCATTTCGTTTCCCTTAAATTACTCGTAAACATGGAATCTTGATCAAAATAGTTTAGACTTATTTATAAAACATGAAAAACCCTTATTTTTTTACCTACAAATCTATTTATAAAGCAGAACTGAAGCAGAAATTCAAAATCGAAACGATTCGACCAGCACCGTCATCCATGTTCGAAAAATATTTAAAATACGCCTAAAAGTATGCAATCCGCATCACACGCTGAATTTTCACTCGCAGAAATTGCCGCAGAGTTTGTGAGCTTGTTTTGAACATTATTTTTACTACACTACAAACCCATTAAGGAGAACGTCGTACCCAATGCTTCAATTTTTGATAACAGCCAACAATTTTCTATTTGCCCTTATCAAAATCCTCCAAAACACCGCATATAAATGGCGCATAATTCAGTGCAATGAAACCAAACCTCCTTCCCAAGCGCTTCATTTTTACAACTATTTCCTCCCCCATCCGTTCGGGATCGATTCCAATTAAGACATCCAACAAACAGGCAATGTGGCAACACTTTAATGGGCAGCCAAACATCCCACGGGAGTGTTGCCGCCGAGATAAAATATGACCAACGACAGGGCACTTGCGTCATTTCTTTCCCTATCAAAAAATCGGGGAAAATTTTTGCAGCTAGATAAAGATGTCTGGTGCGTTACTTTATCTTGGGATTAGTTGGATATGTTTGACTCATTTTTTTTTCTCTCTCCCCTCTCTCTTTGTTCAACTCTGATGATTCTGATGGTGTGGAAAATGTTTTCTCCTTCCAAATCGAAACTTTATTCCCCTTTAGGCTCAAAGATTTCCAGTCGTAACAGTTGGTAGAGTCGTAAAAAACTGGATCGTCTATCCTCTTAAGGACGATTATTCCGATTCCCGCTACCCAACAAAACGGCACTAGCCGACGGTGATAGTGATAATCCTACCTGCTTCTTTATGTCTGTTTCGTTTGCCTCTTTTTCACTTAACGAAAGGCGCCTTTCTTGGGCAAGAAATTGGAAGGTGTCTGGAGTCAGTAACAGGTTTGTGTCATTATGCAAATTATTGTGCAGCCTAGCCACCTACTAGGCCTATCCTGGATACCCCTTTGTTTACTAGCCGATGGAGTAGATTCGTGTGCGAGTTCTTCATAGAAGCCAAAACCACTTTAATCCCAACCCGGCTGGTTTGAAGATGTAAACGTGCGTGAGCACCGGGCCAAGAGTATGCCAGAACGTCTGCATCTACCTGGGGTTGCGTAAAAGCAAGCCGCATGTGTATGAATAAATAATTTCTCAGATTAAAAATCATAATCTGAGGAACGCACACGCACAAACATCCTGCTGTAGGAGAACCTTTCGCATTCGATCCTGCCTAGTTCCTTGGTTTGTAATGCTAGTGATTCTAGTGGTGGCAACTGTTCGATCCGGAGATATTCACGAGGAATTGTGCTGTGGAAAATGTAAGCGAAACGCAAAAGAATATAAAAACATTCATACCCATTTCCCCCTGAGGACCATTCGAAGGCGTCAGAGCGTGTAAATCCACAGCGTTGGCGTCTCCAGTGTACAGTGAAAACCCTCTCCACTCCTAGCTCGTTTCTCTATCGCCTTTAGTTCTGCAACAAATCCCTTGTTTCCCGATTGTGCTTCCAATTTTCTCCAAAATGCCGGGGAAAACCCTCCGTAGTTCCGTAGATGGCGAGAGGACAGGACAGCCACCAACCAACAAAAAAAACAGAACGGATACTTTACAACCTAATGATAAAAACCATTTTCCATGAATTATGTTCCGGGTGTGAATTTGAAGTGCGCAGCAATGTACACATTTGCAAAAAGGGATCACAGCGATCCGGCACAATAGCGATCCGGCGCAATGGGCAATTTTCGCTGGACCCATACCTCCAGGAGAACAAACCAAAACACACTACGCCAAAGGATCGGGGGGTTGGTTTTTTGTGTGTGTGTTGCCGTTTTCCATCCGAATTCTGGAAAGAGAAAGTGAAAAATCTGACCAACAGCAGAACCGCTGTTTCCTTTCTCCCCGTTTTTAATAACGTTCCCTTTGTCCTAAGAATAATCTGGAGGGTGAGGACAAACCAGGTCTGTAAATAGGGCGCACATTGGACGGAAACCCCTGGCAGTGTGGTTTTGTGGTTGAGAAGCGTCCAGAGAAGATTGAAGATTTGGAGCACCCCGTAAACGATTCATTTCGATGTCTCTTTCCTTTGCCTTTTTTCCGTTGGTGAGGTTCTGAGGCCTTGTCTATTGCCTTGAGCAAAAGGCGACAAAACAGCAATTCTTATCCATCCGTTTATTGTGTTTTGTTGACGCACAATGAACTTATCTCGTCTGAACTGTTGGGTGTATTTGGTGCCTATGACCGTTCCGTCTTTCTTTACAGGCTTTTTGGGGGCTTGGTTTACTTTGAAATAGCGACACTTGATTACACTCCTTCCGTGGATTGCAGCATTCTTCTGGATGGGCTGTCTAAGTGTTGTTGAGAACTGTGTTCGGTTTGTTCGTCCCTTTTCGAACTATTAACTGGAAGTTTATTCGATAGCAAGGTGATAATTCTTGCTCTTAATGTGGTCATGAGCATATCTTCATCTATGGAAACACTGAGAAGATTCGGACTATTGAGGATTTGAAGGAATTTTGAGGAACTGTGGACTGTATAAACTGTTTGTTTTCCCGTAAAGATTTTGTACATTCTTTTCAGTTTGAGTATTAGGTTACTCTGCCCAAGAATCTGTCTGATACGAGACATGGTACGACTAGTTTGAATTTTTGGGACAGAATTATCACACTTTGCTTTAAAACGAGGACATGAAGCAGGACTTGTACAAGGGCTCTGGAAGAAAAAGACTTTGTGAAAGAGGTCTCGTCTAAGAGAACTCGTCCAAGCAGCCTATCCCTTAAAGATGTCTCGCCCAAGAAAGACCTAATAGACTCTAAATACAGTTCGAATTTCGAGACTTATAGAACCTTTAACTCCTAGGGCCAACCATATTCAGCTCTTAAATAATTCTTGACGAAAAAGTAGAGCCTTCTTCAAGGTCCTCACTAACTAACCGCAAGTCCAAAAATTGGCAAAAATTGGCCCCCTCCGAAAATGTTTGCTAATCTGAAGATCACTGCCTTTAATTAAGGCAAATTAAAGCTCCATTATGATTGAAACCGACCGTCCGACAGGCAAAACTGCGCGACTGTCAACTCCGCAGAAAACCGGTCAAGGTTCACGAAAGGGCGTCGACGAACTCTCACGCAAACTTTTAAGTCATGGTGGAGACTGTTCCTTTTCTTTTTTCGGGGGCCCAAAAGCACAAAACTGAGCGATGGTTGAATTGGTTTCTCGCACTACATTCTCACCCTTTTAAAAAAGCGAAGCGTACAACAAGTAAAGCACAACCGTTCGTTCTGGGGGTTTTTTTTGATCCGACAAATGTCCGACCGGATGTTGTCGGTTTAGTGACTTATTATTCCGATTCTCCTCCCCCCCCAGGTTTGGGTTTGAAAATCTTCCCGAGCTTCTAGCTGTTGGTGTCTGTCTCTCTGTCTGTCTGCAAGCGCAAGCACCTGAGCACCTTTACACGGTAATGACTTCGCAATCGGGCGTTGTTATGATGGATGGGAACAGATCTTTACGTGGATCTGCCACGGTTGAATCGTGTCGTGTTGGGGGTTACTTTTTTGCTTCACTTTACCTCACTCATGATTGCCGATTCCGGTTGGGATTGTAATCGTTCCACCGGATGTAAGTATAAAGTTAATATTAATGACCAAAGAATTAGGTGGACGCTGTAATTCAACTCTGGCTCCGTTTGCTCGTCAAGGTCGTGCAAGATGAGTTGAGATGCGCATTAAATCATATTAAAACTAAAGAACTAAATACTTTAACTGCTTCATGCCCGAAACGCTCTGTCTAGCAATTGCTTCAACTCGCTTCAACTAATGTGGCCTCTCTCGCTCTACGCTCTCCGCTTTACTGCCTGTAAAGCAAGTAAAGTTGTTGGTGAAGAATTATCTTTCAATCTTCTAACAAACTAAACCTTACAGAGACCCCGAACGGCATGAGAAAATCAGCATCATTTCGTGTGCATCTTCAGCGCCGCGAGGAAACCGCGACAGGTGACGCGACTTTCGATTGCGATTGTGGAGTCGTTTGTTAACGATGCCACACACAAACACACACACACACACACACAGTCGCGACCACTTGGTTACGCGAAACAATGACAATTGACCATAAATTCAGTCACCCCTGACCTTGGCCATCGGCCAGTGGCCAACCAAAGTGACGTGTTCGATGCCAAACAACCGTCAATGACGCTAGACGTTTGAAAGCAATTGAATGTCACTCGACACCCGGAGTTCTACAAGCGTCGGTCCAACACCGGCCCAAACGGTGATTTATTCTCACGTGTTAACGTGTTGCCGAGCGAGAATTTCACGCAATTTCCTTCCACCAGCAACTGTTGACAACTCTTAGAATTTGGATTGATTTTATCATCCTCTGGAGTCGCTCAGGCGAATCGAATTCGTAAATTCTACTACGAAGCGTCTGAGCGGCTATTTACGACGTGTTGGATGCTCTGCTTATAGAGTAACGGGTAGAAAAATTCGTTCTCAGACACGGCCACTTAGAATGATTGATGCAAACAGACCGACGGCCATTAGTAAAACATTGACTACAAAGTAAGTGGATTTGCGCAGCAGCTCTTGACGTAATCGAAGTCAGCTTTGATGACTTTGTTTGGCTAGTGATCGTAGATACATCGAGTATAATATCGCTTTAAAGGTCTCTTGTGTACATAGAATTTGAGTATACTAAATATAATTATATATATTAAAAACGAAGTTAACTCTTCATCAAACTCGGAATCGAACTTTGCTGGAATTAAATCAGTCAACAAAAACATCTCCCATAGCGAATCTTCTAACAAGACGCGTCGGCCCGGTCTCCTTCCCACTTCTATGTGTATCCCCCCATTTCCATGCTTTATTTGATCCCTCCACACACCGTTCATCGCAAAAAACAACAACCAAGACACCTCCCGACCGTGGTCAGAGAATGACCGCGAGCGTTCTTTGCACGCGAAACACAATTCCGCACTCGAACGTACGCCGCAGTCGTGGTTCGTCGCTTACGGCGCGTAGATATCTGTTAGTTAAGTTTGCTGTCCCCGGAATAGAATGACTCCCTCGAGTAAGATGAGTTACGTATACGTGTTCTGCTTTGTAACTCTCACCCTAATCGCCCGAAGCCTCGCAGTGACACCGACCGGGAAGGTGGACTTTTCCGAAGCGGACGATTTAAACGATGAAACAAACAGTGGATTCGTGAGTGTGTACAAAAACTATCCCAAGATCCAAGTGACGGTAGACACCCAGAAGCTGAAGCGTGTCCCACAGCCTGAAACGAAAAGTGATGAATCGAGTTCGGGTAGCTCGGGCAGTTCTGGTTCGGAATCGGTTGAAAGACCGTCGGTCGGTGTGCGTACCGATATAACGATCGAAATATCGGAAGA